>BCLG01001842.1:7288-61681 GCA_001602295.1 Zoysia matrella
AGGCTATGGCAGCGAGGGGCGGCCGGATTCAACGTCTCTTGGACGGATCCAGTGAACCCCCGGTCAGATTTGAAACATGGCCGGATCTGGAGTCCTGTTGGATCCTTCGACCTATCTCCCATCTGTTCCAGTGAGAAGCAGCGTTTTTACGCTGGTCGGCGGTCCAGGAGCTGCAGGAGCTCGAGCTCCAGCGTCGAGTCGTGCCGCCACAGGACCGGCCGTGCGACTGTGTGCCGGGTGTGGCCTCGGTTGCAAGACTTCAGGGTTGGATCCAAAGTTCTAGGGGCTGAATTCGTGTTCCTAAATCTCTAAAATGCAGCTCAAACTATAAAGGGTCGCTTCCGGCGATAAGCAGCGTGGGCGGTTGGATTCCACCGAGATCCCTTTTCATGTCGGCTCAACAATGATAATCAAGTTTCCTCGGATCCATGAGGCTAAGCCTCAATTTCTTCTGGGCGTCTTTTTTTCTAGCAATCGTCTGACTCCCAACCTCCTTCGACCTTCGCTGTGCGGTGGTGATCTGAAATGAGGTGGCTTAGCTTGATAATCTGAATGTATGGGAGGTGGTGGATCTGTCTGGCAACTTACTGTCATTTTGTCAGATGCAGTGGGTTGTTGCTGCTTTATCATGGTGCTTCTAATTGTTTGGTATTGGCATAAGATTCCAGTGTTGTGATGCTTATTACCATGAGGCTTGTTACCGTGAGGCGGTTAGGACGTCTTTCGGTGCTTCTGTCTTGTTCATTGGCATCATCTTGCACCAACTTTCATTAGAACATTAGTTTTTTTGTGGTGGTGTTTGTCGGTGGTGACAGAAGTGAGGCTAAGTGCCGATTTCAACCACTACTGACATGCAACCATCACCGGAGCTTTTGTTATTTTAGGTTTGGTGTGTGTTTGTAAGAGTTTACAGTGCTTTTTGTAAGATTTGGCTGTGTACATTCTTTTGAAGGTATAAAGGCTGAGTTTTTACCTATTATCTTAAAAAGTCTCTCTTTCTGTGAGCATCTCTACCTCGCCTTGTCCAACCCGGCGAGGAGGTGCTAACACCCGTCTTCTTCCAAGGAGCTCCTCGCTCCCTTGCGGTCCCGCGTGGAGGTTGACGAGGATTTTCACGGGTCTCGGAGCTCGGGTGGAGCCTCCACGCCGTTCGTTCACCTGTGTGAACGGCCCGTGACTACCCGTACTATTGCAGAGGTGGGGTCCCTGTGTCAGCTGGAGGCGGAGAGGCCCACGAGCTCCGAGGCATGTGATTTGGTTTTTTCTCCGCGTGGAGGTGACTAGGCCTGGGTAGTGGGTTCGCGCGGAGATGATTGGGCCTGGATAGTGGGTTCCGGGATGCGCTGCGGTTGTCGGCGAGCGAGGCGGCCTGCCAGCGGCGGCACGGGCCTGGGGCGGAGGAAGGGGCGAACGGACTGGACAGCGAAGTGGCGGCGCCGAGAAGTTGGGCCCAGCGTGTGTGGGCCGTGATGGTGAGTAGCGAGAAATTTCTGGGCTGGCAAAGAAAGGGAGTGGGTTGGGCCGATGTAAAAAGGGTCTGGACGGCATGGAGGGACCTACGCCAGCCCAAATCAACATTTCGTACGGAGACGACCGCCTAGTTTTTGCCAATTTCAAATCTTCCTTTGTCCGTGTATTTTACTAGTAAGATCATGGAGATTTGAGGCTAGTTTTTTTATGACATTTTAAGGATTTAATCCCATCATAGAAAACGCTGTGCCGGTATACACACTCGACAAAGAAATAAATTACTAAATCAAGGGCGATAAATTGCACGTCTTCTCTTCTCGTTGCAAACGTTTTCCACCCTGATTTGCAAAAAGCTCGCTTCAACTTCAGTTATACTGTGCTTCAAATGTACAGTTCCCACCACCTTGCGGAATTCCATCAGGTCCAACACGGGAATTTTCAGTCTCTGTTTTTCCCTGTGGAAATGAATTGAGACTCGTTTGAAATGTGAGAAATTTTTTTATTTTTTATGTTTTTTTCTGTGAAACAAAACTAATTCATATAAAATTATTTTGTAATGCCTATGAAATTCTCACACTTCAAGTAGGGCATGGTTCCTTTGAAATTCTTGTATAAAGGCTCCTTTGAATTGGAAGAATTTTTTTCTGTTTTTTACGTTTTTTTTGTAAAATTGAACTGATTACTTATAAAATTTTTTGTATAATTAAACCGTGCGTTCAAAGGAGCCTCAAAACCTATGAAATTCCCGCATTCCGGCCTCAGTGCTCTCCACCTCGGATCACGCGCTGAAAAAACTGAACCTTTTTTAGACCAGAGTGCGTAGCCGGAGACCCTTCGATTTGTAGCAACCGTCCATGCCTGACAGTGCAGCTTCGAAAACATTTTAGAAACAACTTAAGATTGAAAATTGAAATAATGCACTATGACGAACAAGCTACGGTAAGACGAAAGTACTACTCCCTAAGTTTTTATTACTGGGTCCTGTTTGCGTCATCGGGATGCTGAAGCACGTGCTACGTAAAGGTTCCAACGTCCACGATTCCATTCCATACATACAAGAAGGCGCCGAGTAGCTGCACCAAGCACACAGGGCTGCACTCACTAAAAATTTCTGCGCGCGTCTCCGAGACGGGACTAGGAGACCTCCCAGCTAGCTAGTCGCCTAGTCCACGCCTCGTTCTCCTCCACTCCAACCCGCGCACCGTCTCCATTCCCGATGGGCGCCGCCGGCGACGACCACGGCAGCGGAAAGTCCGCCATGGAGGTGTCCTCGTCGTCCTCTCCGGCGCCGACGACGCCGCAGCAGTCGGTGCTCAAGTCCGTGCTGCTGTCGTACGCGTACGTGGGCATCTGGATCAGTCTGAGCTTCTCGGTGATCGTCTACAACAAGTACATCCTGGACCCGAAGATGTACGGCTGGCCGTTCCCGATCTCGCTGACCATGATCCACATGGCGTTCTGCTCGTCGCTGGCGGCGGCGCTGGTGCGCGTGCTCCGCGTCGTCGACGTGCCGGCGTCGCCACCCATGACGCCCGACCTCTACGTCGCCTCCGTGCTGCCCATCGGCGGGCTCTACGCGCTCTCGCTCTGGTTCTCCAACTCCGCGTACATCTACCTCTCCGTCTCCTTCATCCAGATGCTCAAGGCGCTAATGCCCGTCGCCGTCTACTCGCTCGCCGTCGCGTTCCGGACCGACTCGTTCCGCCGGTCCTCCATGCTCAACATGCTCGGCATCTCCGCGGGCGTCGCCGTCGCGGCCTACGGCGAGGCGCGGTTCGACGTGTTCGGCGTCACGCTGCAGCTCGCCGCCGTCGCGGCGGAGGCCACGCGGCTCGTGCTGATACAGATCCTGCTCACGTCCAAGGGCATGTCGCTCAACCCCATCACCTCGCTCTACTACATCGCGCCGTGCTGCCTCGTGTTCCTCACCGTGCCGTGGTACTTCGTCGAGCTGCCGAAGCTGCAAGCGGCCGCGGCGTCGGCCGCGGGGCTCGCGCGGCCCGACGTGGTCGTGTTCGGGACCAACTGCCTCTGCGCGTTCGCGCTGAACCTCGCGGTGTTCCTGCTTGTGGGGAAGACGTCGGCGCTGACCATGAACGTGGCCGGGGTGGTCAAGGACTGGCTGCTCATCGCCTTCTCGTGGACGGTGATCAAGGACACCGTCACGCCCATCAACCTCTTCGGCTATGGCATCGCGTTCCTCGGCGTCGCATACTACAACCACGCCAAGCTGCAGGGCCTCAAGGCCAAGGAGGCCCAGAGGAAGGCGGCGTCGACAGCGGCGGCGAAGGAGGATGACACCGAGGCCGGCGCGCGCCTGCTGCCGGAGAAGGACGGCGGCGGTGGTGACCACAAAAACTGAAGATATAATAATGCGTTCCATGCATATGGAAATGTTCCACATATTACTGCATTTGTTCATTTCTTCTGCTCTACCGATGCCTGAATCGATCTTTGAGTGGATTATTATTTGTGATCAGATTTTTAGTTTGGATTAATTCTTCAATACAGGAAAATGGAAACTGATAAGTGATCTTGAAATATGATTTTGGTACCTATGTTTAGTGACATGATGTTGTTGTTGCCTTTGTTGCTGTTATTCTGAAAATAAATCCGATCACTTTTAATTGTCCTTCAGAACCAACTTTTGCACCAACTTTCTCTGTTTATTCTGTCTCGTGATGACTGAGGAGGTTGTACAATCACCTTTGATTTGTATAGCACATATGTGATTAAAATAGTATGCAATGGTACTATCAAGGAGTTTGTGACAAATTAATGGAGTGATCTCAATGCATTTTCATGAAAAAAGCTAGTGACACAACAAGCCATAACCTCCACTGCGCACCAGATTTCTTCAGCTCTACTCAAAGTGTCACAAGGAAATGACAACATATTGAAGTTTCGCAGTGAACGGATGCATGGAGTTGTTAGGCAAGCAACCGCCTTTTGGCACGTAATATATCATGCTCCTAATCCACCAGTCCCAAAATTCTTGAGCCTCACTCAAAGCTCACCAAATGATTCCAAGAGTTGAAGTCAACTGTCGTAAAAAAATCTCAGAAAACTTGAAACGAATTGCGAACCATGTCAAAGCAGATTTTTAAACAGGAGAGAGGCCTGGCAACACAGAGGCCCACATCTTTTGGACCAAATCTCATGTTCAACTCTCTCCAGATCCACCACCGCAGATTATTATTACTATTAGCTAAATAAAACAAGAAATGCAATTCAGAATGCAACTGTGGCATATGATTGATAATTGAAACGAACTGGTACTGCAGTTAAACAGCCACATGTTCCAGCATTGGCACAAAGAAAAACCACAGTACAGTTTTGACTCAGCAGAAAACCAAAAAAAGGTTATTGGAGTCGAAGGGATGATTAGGTCAATTATCTTTGGTGAATCTTTCTTCCAAAGTCTTCAGCCAATTCACATACTGGTAGCGCTCCTTCTGAAGCAAGTGATGTAGAATCGAGGTTACCAGGTTCGAGTTGACGCCTCTTGCAACAAGATATTGTCGTAATGCAGCTTGTAGCTGAGGATCCAAGTCCCTGCACCAAAAAAAGGCAATAACTGTCATTGAGTGCAAGGGAGTAGGGATAAATCCAATTCTTCACGCTGATCTTAATTGAAAAAACAAGACTCAAAAAACATATATGCTTCTTTGGTAAACCGACTGGCACACAAATGAGATACGCTTTCCAATTTCAAATATTCAGGAAAAAAAATACAGAATACGCCATATTTTTTACTTTGCTTTTATTTGAACTCATAGGAAGTGTTCCGGACTGGCTTAATTTCCAGTGAGTATTCTGATTTTAAGTGTTCCGGACTGGCTTACTTTCCAGTGAGTATTCTGATTTTAATAACCTATATTGAGACAAACATACAAAATTCACAAGATACCAAATCAGGACAAAAGCATAAGGCGTATTTCTTACCAGTCTACTCATCTTTTAGCTGACAAGTTTTATATACGCCCAAAGGGTTGCACTGCCAATTTGCCCTTCACTACAAACTATTAATATCAACTATCATAACTGGTGAGAAACAAATTTCTCATGCCATGAACCTGAGATAGAGGATGCAGACAAGAATTTATAAACTCATGTGGTCCTAACCGCATTCATGTCAAACAAATGGCACCATGAGCTCTTTCCAGTTCCCTAATAAAGGCACCAAATTGAGCTTACTTGGATATTACTCTTATTACAAGCACAAACACGAAATTCAGTAATGATGAACCAAAAAACATGGCGCCGTTGGTATGAACACAAGCAGCTAAAGAAGAGCTTCACCTGAAGTTTGGCCCCGCGTACTTGTCCTCCCCACCGTCGCCAGGACACGAGTGGTACCAAACAGCGTCAACAGCGTAGTCCGCAGCGCCGCCGTCCTCCCCGCCCAAAGTCCGGCAGTCGAAGTGCAGCACTGGCGTCGCGCCAGGCCTACTGACGAACACCTTCATGAGCGCTTCCCTGGGCAACGGCTCCTGCCCGACGAACCGCAGCGGGGCGAGCAGCGCCGACACGAGCACCTCCTCCTCGGAGCCGGTCCGGCTCCGGCGGCGCAGCAGCACGTCCTGCGCTCGCGGCGCGTCCGACACGGCCGCGAAGTCCTGCGAACGGGAGGAAGCAGAGGTGTGAGGGGATCCGGGCTTGGGTTCGCCAAGGCGGGGAGGGCGTAAGGAGGAGGAGGTAGCGGCGGTGTGTTACCTCGGAATGGAACGGAGGAGGCAAGGAAGGCGGCGAGGAGAGCTCGTGCTTGAGCTCGGCGCGGATGGCGTCCAGCACGCCCCCGTCCTTCGAGGCGCGGCGGAGCGCGCCGACGGACGTTCCCAGCCGCCGGAGGAACATCGTGGTGGGCTGCGGACCGAGGATTCTCCGGGGCGACGGATGCCAACGGCCCCTGCAGTTCCAAGATGGGCTCGAACATCGCGGACGGCAGATCAGAACGGGCCGTGATGCAGTCCTGATTGGGCCGGTCCAACTGTGAGGAACCCGATCTAAATAAATAAATAAATCATGTCGATTTTTCTTCTTTTTTTTCGGAAAGAGAAACTTCCTTAGAACATCATCCAATGAAAATTTTAACTTGCTTTACTAACGAAATTTCAAGTAACTGGTTGATAAAAATCTGAACTTTATGTTTCTATTTTGGATGCTTTGCTTTGTATGCGAAATAGGATAATGCTTCCATTTTACTCCTTTCGTGTTGATGTTGACTTTTGAAAAATCAAATTTAAATAAGATGAATGGTCGAACACAAAAGTCTAAAAGTTTAGCAAGACATTTATTTTATGACAGATGAAGTACTAATTTCCTACCCCTTCCATTTTAGCCGATGCTTAATAACTTATCAGTTTAGATAGTATATAAATTTCCTAAAAAAAAAAAAGGTACGAGTTGTCCACAGCTTCTATATCCCTTCATAGTTTCTATCGTGCTAAGCATCCTATTGCTGTCAAAATTAAAGATTATAAAGTCTGCCTTTTGTATCGAGGAAAGTCCCATGCAAAAAATAAAAGGGTTCCATCACATCCTTATCCTGACGACAGCAAAAAGGTTTAAATAAATTAAGCAGAATCTTTTTAAAACAATAAATTAAGCAGATTCAGCAAAACAGAAATCATAGGTTTCCACGATAAACCAATTAATGTTCATAAATTTCATCGGGGCAATAGGACACACTTTGCCCACGGATTGAGCCAGGAAATACGCGGCTACTACGCGCATGATCTCGATCCGCTCCTTGCACCATAGCGAGGATCAAAGATTACAAAACCGTCCAAATGTTTACCCATTTTTAGTTTAATAAATTATTTTAAAAAAAAATTAAAAAAATTAAAAATATGAAAAGTTGGTAAACTGATCAAACACAATGATTTACCAATAAAATCAGTGAAAAAACACTCAAACCGATTTGATTTCAAATTCGAAAATAGTAAATAGAAAAAACTAAAAAATCCGTCTGTTTTGTCTCAAAAATTTAATTTTTGATTTTTTTTTAAATTTTTACAATTTATTATAGTTTTCCAGTCTTCATAAAACCGATCAAATCGCTTCCTGCCGTTTTTCGAAAACAACGGTTTTCAAAGGAGACGGAAGCCACAGTAGCACAGTACCCGAAGTAGACGTACTCCCTGTCCTTGGATGATGGGACAACGGAGATATCAACGCGGTTGCCGGCGTTGGCGGCGCGTCGGACGGACACGGTGACGATGACCCCTATTGGCCGCGGGCGCGGATCGGCTCCCGTAAGCCGTTTACTGCAAGTGCGTGCAGTAAGCTACAATAACCGTGGCTTTTTATCTGACGACGCTGCTTCGTCCAGCCACAGGAATGCTCAGATCTGCACATCGCAAGGAGCGAGCGGGGCGCGAAAAAAGAGAGTAAAAATATATCACAATTAAGAAAACCGCATGTATGATATTGATTAAAATTAGATCATTTATTATTTTTTGCTTCCAAGTTTATTTGAATTAAGGTGTTTGAAATGTAGCAATAAAAACACAGGAATAAAATATATTAGTAGACTTATATAAAATTTTAAAATTATATTATCACTGTTTATAGCTTGTAAATTAAATTAGTTACCCAACCTCTCTCTTTCTAATCTCAATTTTAGAGTTTTTTGAACAGTTAATCTTCAAAAATTTTAAAAAGTTCTCTAAAATTATTAAATTTTTTTAAAGTTATTCCGTTAATTTTGTTTCATAGAGCTTTTCATGTAGCTACTCTCTAAGTTCCTCCAAGTTCTGAGTTTAGAGCGTTTAGTCTTATAATTTGAATTTGAATTTGATTTTGAACCGCTAATCTTCGGGAATTCAAAAAAGTTACTTCAAGTTTTCAAAATTTCTCAAAGTTGTTCATGTATGCTATCTTCAGTTGACCCAACCCTCGAATGGTTGGGCTAGCTCTTCGGGGTTTGATATGGTGAAGTCATTCGTGAACTCCGGTTGAGCCTTCAGAGTAACCGGCGTAGATCTTAGCTGAGTCTCGGGACTAAGCCAGGTTCGTAGGTACCCAACTAGATAATCCCAACAAGTTTTCAAAATTTTCTAAATTGATCCGTTAGTTTCGTACTATTATCAAGCTCTTCCCTACAGGTGCTCTTCGAGTTATTTCTAAAATTTCTTAAAGTTATTCTATTAGTTTCTGAAGTTAGTTAAAGTTTTTTTATTAGTTTTTAAATGTTTTTAAAATTGTTCCATTAGTTCAAAAAAGTACTGTTTCGTTTACTGCTCGTGTTTGCAGTAAATCATATCCACCGTCCACTCTGTGTTGTCCGTTCCACCGAGAATACAACAATTATAAGATTTCTACTCACTTTGTTTCAGAATAATTGTTCGTATAAGTTTAGTTAAATATATTTTCATCAATAATTTTTATAAATATAAACTAATTTTAATATATAATAAAATTATATATTTGGAAAATCTTATAATGAATTTAAAAATAAAAAATATTATTTTTAAAACTTAATTAAATCTATAAAATTATTTGTCAAATCTAGATGGTATGAAATCTAAATAAACATTTATTTTAAGACGGAAGTAATACCTGCCTAAACAATGCAATTAGGCCATCATAAATTTTTTTCGCTGCTTGCTCGGCGAGCCTCGTGTATATATGAAATATTATACCGATACCTTGAACAATAATAGCACTCTACTACAAATTTATGGAATTCATCTTAAATTCTCTCGTGATTTATTGTTTTAGAACTAAGGAGAGATAAAAAAAAAGTCAGATATGATGAAAAAAAGAATGAGAGATATAGACATGTATTAGAAATAGAGGAAAAATTTCAATGGTTTCCAATTCATACTTATAGTTTTCTAAAGGAGAGAGTAATAAATTATCTTTTAGACTCAGAACCTTTTCATTACATTGTTTATATCTTTATATCTCTCATTCTCATTTTCATTATATCTCAAGTTATTATTTCTCCTTAATTTTCATGTTTAGACCCAAAATAATAAGTTAGGAAAGAATTTAAGATGAATTCCATAATTGCAGTAGAGTGCTATTATTGTCCAAAGTATCGGTACAATATTTCAAATATACAAGGCTCGCCTAGCAAGCAGCATCAAAACTAGTTTTGATGGCTTGATTGCGGTGCTTCAGAAGTCTGTCCTAAATTAAATATTTGTTTGTGTTTCATGTCATCTAGATTTGACAAATGATTTCTATAAAGTTGATTAAGTTTAAAAACCTAATGTATGTACTTTTAAATTTATCATAAAAATATTTTCATAATATATATTTTTATGTATATTAAAATTTATTATATTTATAAAAAACATTGATAAAAATATATTAAACTAAACTTAGATGAATAATTATTCTGGAACGAAAGGAATAGAAATCTTTGTATTCTCCGTTGTATTCTTGTTGGAATGGACTGAAGACCGCACAGCCCATTGGATAGGAGCTGGATAGAGTGAACGGTTGATATTATTTAACGGACGGAAGTCAGGCGATCCGCGCCCATTGGCCGCTCGCTCCCCGGCGAGTTAAAAAAGGTGCAGTGGTGCCGTCCTGTGTCACTGTGTGTGGTGCCGAGCGTAGCGAGCCCGACGGTCAAACACCTGGACCTTTCACCTTTCCCTTCTTTATATCCCTCCTTTACCAATTTTTAGTTTAATAAATTATTTTAAAAAATAAAAATATAAAAACTGGTCAAATAAACTGATTAAACCAAACGGTTTACCAATAAAATCAGTGAAAAATCGTTTAAATCGATTTGATTTTAAATTAAAAACAGTAAAAAAAAACTCGTCAAAAACCAAAAAACCTATCGGTTTTTTCTCAAAAATATTTTTGATTTTTGAATTTTTTTTATTTTTGCAATTTATTATAACGGTTTTCCCGTCTTCATAAACCCGATCAAATCGCTTCCTGCCGTTTTTCGAAAACAACGGTTTTCCAAGGAGACGGAAGCCACAGTAGCACAGTACCCGAAGTAGACGTACTCCCTTTCCTTGGATGATGGGACAACGGAGATATCAACGCGGTTGCCGGCGTTGGCGGCGCGTCGGACGGACACGGTGACGATGACCCCTATTGGCCGCTCGCTCCCCGGCGAGTTAAAAAAAGTGCCGTGGCGGCGTCCTGTGTCACTGTGTGTGGTGCCGAGCGTAGCGAGCCCGACGGTCAAACACCTGGGACCTTTCACCTTTCCCATCTTTATATCCTTCTCTGCTCCCGCCCACTGCTGTCTCTCTCTCTCTCATTCTCTCCCCCGTCCCTGCTCTGCTCTCTTCACAGCCGCCTGGGCGAGGGGGGCTCAGGGAGCGCGCGAGAGATGGACGCCGTGGAGAGGTACCTGCAGGAGCACTTCGATGTGCCGGCCAAGAACCCGTCCGCGGAGGCGCAGCGACGGTGGCGCTCGGCCGTCGGCGCCGTCGTCAAGAACCGCCGCCGCCGGTTCCGCATGGTGCCCGACCTCGACCGCCGGCAGCAGGACGAGGAGACGCGCCGCTCCATCCAGGTTAGTACTTCTTTCTACTCGGCCACCACAGCTCATCAAGCTTCCTTCACCACTCTCCTCTGATCCCTCCGGTTCCCTCCGGCTCCTCCGCATCTCCCTCCCCCCTGCGCTGCTGCACGTGACGCCTACCTGCATCTGCAATGGAATATTTCAGCACCCTTTCCAAGTCCACAAAGGCCTTACTTTTTTTAAGATTATCAAATCAACGCCACCTAACCTGACCGTTCCGCCTAACTGCATCTGATTCGTTTTCATCTGATCTCTCCTGTTCAACAATGGCAACCGTATCTTACATTCTTACCACTACTACTAGTGTACAGTATGTCAGTATCGAGTCAACTCAAATGCTACCAGTAGTTGGTCATGTCTTGCCCCGAATCGGATTTCAACCAGACGGCAGATGCCTTTACCAAATTACTGTAGCTGCGATTAATTAGTCGCCGTTCGCGCCTAACCATGGCAAGACGAACGGCTCTGTTGCTGTCCGTTGGTTTATGGAGCGGGGTGACGGCGAAACTATTCCTCGCTGGACTGACGGGTGTATGACCGCGACGCTTACTAGGAAACTTCCAGGAAACAGCCTTGTGAACGCTAGTAAGTACTGCCAAGTACAGACGCATCATCTGACGTCCCTACCACCACCTTGGTCACGTCGTTGAGGACCGCATCGCAGGGATCACAGTTCCATGCATATCTAAGACCGCCATACTTTAACGCCCTCCACAAAATCCACATCAATTTTAGCTTCTTTTGTTTGTTTGTTTGGTTGGTTGGTTGGTTGGGAGAATCCAGCATTTTTGTCTCTAGTTCATTGCTGGACAAGTGCATGTGCTTAGTTTTTTCCACATAAGAAAATGCTATATTCGATCACTAAACTACAGATACCTTATATTTCAGAATTAGCTACTTTGAATCTTGTAAATTATTCGGAAAAAAAGAACAGCTATATTTGGTGCTAGCAGTTAAATTGTTTCCATCTTTGTGTTCTCACCAGGAAAAAATTCGGCTTTTTCTCTACGTGCAGCAGGCCGCTCAAAGATTCAGCGATGGTACTGCATAACTTATACTTTTATTGTTTGTTTTGGTGTATTTTAAACTCTACTTAAATTGCAAACTATCTGATGTTTTTAAAGGCGCCAGCAAGAAAGAGTACCAGCTTACAGATGATATCATGAAAGCTGGGTTTTCAATCAACCCAGACGAGCTGGCATTGATCACAAGCAAGCACGATATCAAAGCTTTCAAGATGCACGGTGGCATCGACGGGATATCCAAAAAGATCCGTACATCCTTCGACCGTGGCATATCGTGTGGTGATTTGGATAAAAGGCAGAGCATATACGGCGTCAATCGGTACACTGAGAAACCTGCGAGGAGTTTCTGGATGTTTGTTTGGGACGCACTGCAAGACATGACTCTTATCATTCTTATGGTGTGCGCTCTGCTCTCTGCTGTAGTTGGTCTGGCATCTGAAGGTTTTCCGAAGGGAATGTATGACGGCTTGGGGATTATACTCAGTATTTTGTTGGTTGTGATGGTTACCGCTATCAGTGACTACAGGCAGTCGCTTCAGTTCAAAGAGCTAGACAATGAGAAGAAAAAGATATTCATCCATGTAACAAGAGACGGTTCTCGACAAAAGGTCTCTATATATGACTTGGTAGTTGGTGATATCGTTCATCTATCAATTGGAGACCAGGTACCTGCTGACGGAGTGTTCATTCATGGGTATTCTCTGTTGCTTGATGAATCCAGCTTGTCAGGTGAGAGTGACCCTGTTTACATCTCGAAGGAGAAGCCATTCATCTTGGCAGGAACTAAAGTTCAAGATGGATCTGCTAAAATGATGGTAACTGCTGTGGGTATGCGCACTGAATGGGGAAGATTGATGAGCACGTTGAGTGAGGGAGGAGAGGATGAGACACCGTTGCAGGTTAAGCTTAATGGAGTTGCGACCATCATTGGGAAGATTGGCCTGGTGTTCGCCACGTTGACATTTGTAGTCCTGCTGGTTAGATTCTTGATTGAGAAGGGCTTAACCGTTGGTTTGTTCAAATGGTATTCCACGGATGCATTGACTATAGTGAACTACTTCGCAACAGCTGTCACTATTATTGTTGTTGCTGTTCCTGAGGGTTTGCCGTTAGCTGTTACTCTGAGTCTTGCATTTGCGATGAAGCAGTTAATGAAGGAAAAAGCTCTTGTTAGACATCTTTCAGCATGTGAGACAATGGGATCTGCTGGTACTATCTGCACGGATAAAACAGGAACTCTGACAACTAACCACATGGTGGTTGACAAAATATGGATATCGGAGGTTTCAAAGTCCCTTAGTAGTGACAATAGTTTGGATGATCTGAGTTCAGTTATTCCAACTACCACATTGACCTTGCTTTTGCAGGGCATTTTTGAGAACACTAGTGCAGAAGTAGTCAAAGAAAAGGATGGTAAACAAAATGTTTTAGGAACTCCAACAGAAAGGGCAATAGTAGAATTTGGCTTGAAGTTGGGAGAACATGATGTCGAGGATAGGACCTGCACGAAGGTTAAGGTTGAACCTTTCAATTCGAATAAGAAGAAGATGGCGGTTTTGGTCTCATTACCTAATGGCACACACCGCTGGTTCAGCAAAGGTGCATCAGAAATTATTTTACAAATGTGTGACACGATGGTTGACGGTGAAGGAAAAAGTGTTCCCTTGTCGGAAGCTCAGAGAAAGAACATCCTGGATACCATCAACTCTTTCGCTTGTGATGCTTTAAGGACATTATGCCTCGCTTACAAGGAAGTTGACGATTTTGATGATGATTCAGAAAGTCCTACAAGTGGTTTTACTCTAATATGCATTTTTGGCATCAAGGATCCTGTGCGCCCAGGAGTCAAGGATGCTGTTAAGGCCTGCATGTCTGCTGGCATTGTTGTGAGAATGGTAACTGGTGATAACATCAATACAGCTAAAGCTATAGCCAAAGAGTGTGGCATACTAACTGATGATGGCATAGCAATAGAAGGACCAGAATTCCGGAACAAGAGTCCGGATGAGATGAGGGACTTGATACCTAAGATTCAGGTTCATTTCTCTTTCTTCAGTCACATAAAAATACACTGAATTCTTGGAGTAACTTTTCATTCTATATTATATAAATCTTGCAGGTCATGGCTCGTTCTTTACCATTGGATAAGCATACCCTTGTGACAAACTTGCGAGGTATGTTTCGTGAAGTTGTTGCTGTAACAGGTGATGGTACAAATGATGCTCCAGCGTTGCATGAATCAGATATTGGGCTTGCTATGGGTATAGCAGGCACAGAGGTACTGTGTTTTTTTTTTATTTGAGGATAAAGAGGTAGTACTATGTTATTGATAGCCATTCATTCCTGAACGTGGCATTAGCAGGGACTGGTTAAGTGATCGCATAAGGTTTAATTCATAGAGAACCTGTTCAGTTGTTTTTTCCTTTTTTTAATTTCAGATTTGCGATGTGAATAGTTTGTCACTCTAGCTTTAACATGATATATATCCATCTTTGCTATTTTTACTCTTAAAATCTGCTGCTGACTGGGTGCTTGGCAGCTGGTGCCATTAGAAATTCAGACTCTTGAAATACAAGGCTTGTCGTTAACCTTTGAAAGATGATGGTATAAACTTGCATTTTGCAGGTAGCAAAGGAAAGTGCTGATGTAATAGTGCTAGACGACAATTTTACTACTATAATAAATGTTGCGAGGTGGGGTCGTGCAGTTTACATCAACATCCAAAAGTTCGTGCAGTTTCAGTTGACTGTCAATATTGTTGCTCTAGTCATCAACTTTGTCTCAGCATGTATTACAGGTGGGGGCATCATCTATACTCTATAGTGCTCAGTTCTGTGATGCCATGATTATGACCTGTTACGTATTCATCCTGAACCAGTAGTTCTTGATACCCCTTATTCAATTAACAATATTTTCACTCTTGCATCACAGGGAGTGCTCCGCTGACAGCAGTGCAGTTGTTGTGGGTCAATATGATTATGGATACATTAGGAGCTCTAGCGCTAGCAACTGAGCCTCCAAATGATGACATGATGAAGAGACCACCTGTTGGGCGAGGTGAGAGTTTCATTACCAAGGTCATGTGGAGAAATATTTATATCAATTGGTTGTACTTGGAGCTCTCATGTTTGGTGGGGAACGACTTCTGAACATCAAGGGTGCGGATTCCAAATCTGTAATCAACACACTCATATTCAACTCCTTTGTGTTCTGCCAGGTGAGTGCTCTATAGCTGTTATCAATACATTTGTGTTCCTAATGTCCACAGTGATAGTAAGGGCATTTGAAAGGTGTTGTTAGGGCTACAGTTTATACTTATGACCTGTTACGTATTCATCCTGAACCAGTAGACTAGAGTTATATGCAAACTAGGTGTTGCCTCTTCTATAGTTGGGGGATGATCTGATAATTATTTTTTCTATTATATCTGGTCAGGTGTTCAATGAAATAAACAGCAGGGAAATGCAGAAGATCAATGTTTTCCGCGGTATGATGAGCAACTGGATCTTTCTTGGAATCATAGCTGTGACAGTAGCATTCCAAGCGGTGATCATAGAATTTCTAGGCACCTTTGCCAGCACCGTTCCACTGGATTGGAAGCTTTGGTTGGTTAGCATCGGCCTTGGATCCATCAGCTTGATCGTAGGCGCCATCTTGAAGTGCATACCAGTTGAATCAGGTCAAACTTCTGCAAGTCCAAATGGTTACGCGCCACTTCCCAGCGGTCCTGACAACATATAACCGACGAGGAGAGACAAAGAATCTTTATTTGCTAGCATTAGTGCTTTCATGAGGACCTCCGATGTGCCACAGCTACATTCTCTCTTCAGTTTTTTTGGGGAACAATTAACCAAGCAGTGCATAGGGTTATTCTCGTCAAGTTCTGTTCTGTTCTTGTGCAAACCCCAACTTACCTTTCCCTGCCAGATTCTGATATGTGAAAAATGAATAAATAGTGATGAACACAATAAACAATTTTCATGGATCATGTAAACGAATAACTTTATTAATCCAATTCGGCATTACAATGACTTTGCCCTATTTTGATGGGTCATCTAAACAAAGAACTTTTTAAAAAACTTCATTTGTTGACTATAAAAGAAATTCAGTTTCCATCAGTCGTATAACACTTTCCCACTCTTGTCGCTATCTATGCCTGAGCGGAGCCGAGCCGAACGCCTTGAGCCGGGGTAATCCTCAGGTTGGCAGAATCCTCGCGTTGGTAATTATCAAGCTGTGCTGTGGGATCGTCGCCGCCTTCCACACCATTATCAGTGGTCCAAGCTAGAAAGTCGGGGCTATTCCACCATTCTTCGTTCAACTGTAGGCCCATCTGCGCAATGCTGTAATCCTTGCAGGTTGGCAATGGCAATCCCTGCAGCCTTGTCTCCCGGTCGATGATATCAACGCCGCTGGCGCCGTCAACGCCCATTCCTTGCTCCATCATGAGTAGCTGCCAGGTGGCTGAGCCCGCCGCCTCCTGCGACGTGCCGGCGTAGTGGCACCCGATGAGCTCGGGTGGGGGTGACGGCGCCACGGACACCGAGCATGCGGCGAGGCCGTTGTGCTCGCCGTCCAACCGGGCCCTCTTGACTCGGGTATCGACGGCGTACTCGTACTCCCCTTGGAGCTTGGGCATCATGTCCCCGACCTTGTTGGTTTCTTGTTCCGCGTTCTCCGGCGTCGGCGCCCTTGGCGAGCGGCGCACCCTGCAGACGACCTTGACGCCCTCACCGTCGGAGGCCTCCTCGAGGTTGGTCAGGAACTCCTCCATGATCCACGCCGGCCGTCTCCCGGTTCCCCTTGGCGCGGTACTCGAAGCCCTGGCGGTGTCCGTCCACGCCGACGGCCTTCCGGCTGGTCGAGCCGTGCCAGGTGCCGCCGCCTTTGACGCAGCGGTTGATCCGCGTCCCAGTCGTCGACCCGCCCTTCCACCGCGCGACGCAGAGGAAGTACCAGGTGCCTCCGTGCCCGAGTCTTGGAACCGCGCCGTCAGCGCGTCGGGGTCCGTCGCGTAGACGTCGGCGACCGAGACGATGCCGGGGAAGGGCTCGGCGGTAGTCTTGCCGCCGCCGGCGACGTCCCAAGGGTTGAGGTAGAAGCGGATAAGCTCCGCCGGCGTCGTTGAAGCGGTAGCCCAGCGGCACGCACGGACTCCGGTGCACCTGCTCCTGCTGCTCCATCTTTCGACCTCGTGGGGAGGGCTGGTGCCTGCTGCTTCTTCACTTTTCGGTCACGAACTGTTGTGTCGTGGTCGCGTGGTATTTGTAGTGGAGTCCGTTGGCTTCGTTGGAGATGCCGGGTTCGCGTCGCTTAAGCAGGCTGGGCTGGTCTGATAAATGGGCCGAGTCCAGATCGAAGTTGGCGAGCTCCTCAATAGGGGGCCCATATATTCTCAAAAAAAAAAAGGAAGGCCCAATCCAGTGTCACCTGCCCTTCTTCTGTAACTAAGCCTCGAGTTGAGCCCTTGACGGAGAAGACAGAGAAGCTCCTGCCGCGCCCGTAGCGCAGAGACGGCGGCGGCGGCGAGGAAGCGGACGGAGCGAGCGATCGACCTCGATGGGGAAGCAGAAGGACCGCGCGTCGAGCAGTGGCCAGGCGGCGTCCTTGGTGCCGCACTCCCAGGGCGCCGTCCCCACCTTCGGCTTCGGTGGCTACCACGGCGCTACCCGCGTTGAGCCCGCTGGGACCTCCGACCCTGAAGCTCTAGCTCGCCTTGCTCCGGTATGATATCTCACTTTCTCTCCCCT
This sequence comes from Zoysia matrella, assembly GCA_001602295.1. Classification (NCBI taxonomy): domain Eukaryota; kingdom Viridiplantae; phylum Streptophyta; class Magnoliopsida; order Poales; family Poaceae; genus Zoysia; species Zoysia matrella. The sequence continues at coordinate 25,039 of BCLG01001842.1, forward strand.
TCCTTCCTTTTAGGGCTGTCACCTTGTTATTAGGGATATCTGCTCGCCTTAGATCACTACTAGTTTAGTTTGAAGAATTCAACATCAAGTTTTACTCTCTTCCCAAATCAATGGAAAGTATGACTCCAAGCTTCTTGCTTTTCTCGAGTCTTATGTGATAACAGCGAATTAGGATTGAATCCGCTATCAGTTTTAGCATAGGTATGGAGTTGCACTTGGTTGATACACAATCCTTTTTCTTATTTCTACTTAGGTGTTTAGAATTCATTTTAGCATCATATAACTTCAGATGCCATTGCCAAGTTACCAACATCGTTTTAGTTCACAAGCTCTGTTTTTTGTTTGGCTCAGTTCATGGCTTCACGCTCATGGAAATTATCATGCCTTGTTTCTGGTCATTTTATTCAGGGCGTGGATAGTGAAGTGCTCCAGCACCTCAAAAGGCTTGGAAGGAAGGACCCAACAACAAAGGTAAGACTGCTAATCAGATTCACCTCGCTCTTGTTTTCTTTACACTATATTTTTCAGTGAACCCTTTTGTTTTCCTATTCCAGAAAAACTTCATCTAAAATAATGTATTTTGGCATTGTTTTCTCACAGTAATAGATTATCAGTAATTTAGTGATGTCCTACCAATGTGTTTTCCTGAAAAACTTCACAGTCAAGTCTAAGATTCTTTCCCACCATTTCATTCGAAAATATTAACAAATGGTTTACTAGCCAGGGATTAGTGTTTCCATGTCTATAAAAGTTCACGACTTTACGGTACAGAAATTAGGGATTTTTATACATTCTCTGATTATAGAACATAGTTCTTCTGGAAATTGGAAGCTTCAGGGTTCAACTGTTCAAACTTATTCACATTTAGTCTGTAGTAAAATGTGGCAAAACGTCACCTGGAACTCCGGGTAGTACACTACATTTACTTTGAAAGATTTTCTATTCAACATATCTGTTGTGATAACATGTTACTGTTCTATTTTTGCCTTCATACAGCTCAAGGCATTGTCTGTGCTCTCTACAATCTTTGCACAGAAGTCTGGTGACGAAGTTGTGCAAATTCTTCTGCGATGGGTATATTTCCTCGATTGCTTTATCTCAGTTTCATGTATATCTTATATTTTTATGGTTCTTATCTGGGTAAATGGAGCTTCTTCCTGGTAAAACTTTATTATGTTTTATGTAGTACAATTGACAGCATAAAAGGCATTATTGATGTGTAGTCTCTTCGTTGGCATTCATTCGTAGATTGCTTCCTTGCAATCCATCGATGCCTAGGGTTTTTTAAACATTAATAATTAGGACCGTATGGATACAAAATTACTAGTCCAACCTTCTGTTCCAGCACTGACTCAATATTTTTTTTGTTTGCAATTAACTTGAATATTTATTAATGCGAGAAAAAGAAATTGACAAAATGGGCAATAAGTAGGTTCATTGTTTTTCTGGCTACCATAATACCATTCTTCAGTGCACTGATTTATTGTCTATTCATGACTAGGCTTATGCGACTACCATGGAAAAAATGCATGTTATATATTATTTTCTTTCTTTTTAGGCATTTGAGTACAAGAGGTTGCTGCTCGACTATAACAGAGAAGTTCGTCGTGCGACTCATGAGGCCATGTCTAGCCTTGTAATAACAGTCAAGTATGTCCGTTTTCTTTCCGTTCAACCTGTGCTATTTATTTTGCATTTTTGGTATCTTGTGCTTTAGTTAAGATGTAAAAGATTGTATGCCCAAGTAGGACTAATAGTAGATCCTGTTCACTGAATTTGCATTTTTCTTTGGTTGATCTTTGATAGATGTCCTTTATTGTTTTAGGAAGGGTATAGCTCCTCATCTGAAGTCCTTGATGGGTCCTTGGTGGTTTTCGCAGTTTGACCCTGCTCCTGAGGTTGCACAGGCTGCTCGACGTTCATTTGAGGTCGCATTCTTTCACTTACTCATGTTACTGGCTGCAAGTCACTTTAGCTGGACAATTATCCAGATTTTTTTTGCAGCCACTTCTTCTTTGCTAGTACATTTGCAGTAAGCTTCTGTCGGGGGCTTGTTTGGTTGGCAGGTATTAGACAGTCCAATTGGATTGGTAGGAAAGCTAAAGTGACTCATCTTGCCCACTGAAAAGGATTGGGCTATGGGTCTAAACCTGATTAGCTGCTCTCATATTAGTTATGTAGAAATATTCATTTATTGGAGATTAATTTCATTACAGTTCAAGATTTGTTTTCATCAGGGGCTTTGTCAATGTATTAATTTTTTGGCTAAGCTGTACTTCATTTTAGTCGTTACTTATCTCAAGTCCTCTCATCATGAACGTCACTGCTACAGATCAAAGCTGAAACATATACCGATTAGTAGTCACAGCATGTTGGCCTAGCTTATGCATAGTCTATGCAACTTAAAGCATGATAGCTTAATGACTCATTTGCAAGATAAGTCCTAAAATCATTCATGCCAATAGCCCCACTGACCTAGTTTTGTTTATCTACTAAAGTTTCATTCTTGTTGCCATTTCAGTTTAAGACTGCTGAAAAGTAGTATTTTCAATGAGAATATTCCTTTATTCTTCATAATAGGTTCGATTTTGACACTTCTTTGTTGTTCAATTGTAGGCAGCATTCCCACAATCAGAGAGAAGAATTGATGCACTAATGTTATGTGTAAAGGAGATATTTCTTTATCTGAACGACAACTTGAAGCTAACAACACAAGCTTTATCTGACAAGGCTACACCAATGGATGAACTAGAAGATATGCATCAGAGGGTATGCTTTATGTCTTCCAATATACTTCATCTAGTGGATTTATCAGTCCGCGTCCCTTGTTACAGATGCTCTTTATGTATGGATTCCGTTTCAAAATAGTTCCAGCTCATACCTAATAAATTAGTTATGCAAACTTGTTCACTGATTCAATCGATTTCTCACTTTGTTTTCCTTAGCATTTCCTCAATTTTGCATATCAACTAGGTTTCACGAAACCATTGAAAACCCGGTTGGTTTTCGTGAAAACTGGTGAAACCGGTCCGGCTTGGTTTCACCAGATGGTTGGTTTTCAACCTAAAACCGAACCTGCATACTGTAACAAAACGGTAAACTGACCTGTTTAACCGGCTGGCTAGCGGTATATTTCTAGTTTCTGAAGATCACTCCTTTTCAGATCTTAGTACATGCATATATCGAATTTGCTTGAAATCCTTGCATACTTCTAGCTGTAAGTTCCAACCGTTCTAACACATGTTGTCCCTTTCAATTCGTCCTCTGCAGGTAATATCATCGTCAATGCTGGCCATGGCTACTGTCATTGACATTTTACTCGGGGTGAAATTGCAAAATTGTAACATAGACAGTGCCAATACTGAAAACAAGAATCTGGCAAAAATACGATCTACTACACTTTCTTCTGCTGAAACCACTTTTCATATGCATAAATATTTTCTTGATTTCCTGAAATCAGAAAGTGCTGTTGTACGGTCAGCTACATACTCACTGCTTTCAAGTTATATCAAACATGTTCCTCATGTTTTTGATGATGAATCCCTTAAGATACTTTCACCCATGGTACTTGGTGCATTCCATGAAAAGGATGTGTCGTGTCACTCTTCAATGTGGGATACACTCCTTAGCTTCTCTACGAGGTTTCCAGAGGCTTGGTCATATTGCAATATCCACAAAATTGTCCTCAGTCGATTCTGGCAATTTTTAAGAAATGGATGTTATGGGTCCAAACAAGTCTCTTATCCTCTCTTAGTTCAGTTTCTGGACTCCATACCACCAAAAGCAGGCATGGGACAACAATTTGTTTTTGATTTTTTGCATAATCTTTGGGCTGGAAGGAACCAGAGGCACGTATCAGCCATTGATAGTTCGGCATTCTGTACTGCCATTAAAGAGTGCTTTTTATGGCTTCTAAAAAATGTATCAAGGTATCCCTTTTAGAACCTATAATTTGTTTGTCCGGTTTAATTTACTTTTATTTGGCACTAAAACGTCAGCATTGTAACCCTTTTCTTTTCCTCTTTAACAGGTATTCTGGTGGAGATTCCTCAGATGATATTCGCACAAAGCTTATAATTGATATACTTGCCAAAATTATTTGGTGTGACTACCTTCTATTGTCTGATGGCACAGCTACTTCTGATGTTCAGTTGTCTCATAAAAAACCCATGCTGGTGGGGCACACACGCTATCCAATGAACTATCTTCAGGATCTAGGGAAATGTATCATTGAAATACTGGATGCGATCGCAGATACAGATAATTATTTGCTAGACGTTTCATGTGAGTCATTGTTAAGGTGCTGTTTGGACATAGTTCAACAAGGCGAGGAGCTGTCAAAACTTCAGGATCATATAGAACAACTTGTGTCTTTCTTTCTTTCTTTGGATAGACTTGTAGTCCACCAAGGTAAGCCATGGCCACTGGAAAGATTGGCAAGACCTCTGGCTGAACAATCTCTATCAGCTATCAAATCTTTGGTAAGTTCAGACATCTATTTTTCAGAAGTAAGTTCATACATCTGATGATAATTGTGTAATGCTTATTCTAGTTTGCATATATGATTATTATGCCATCATTAGCTCCATTATATTGCTATTTTCCTCCTCCAACATGAAATCCATGTTTACACTATATATTAACGAGCCTATTTAGAGACGGATGAGTGATCTAGGAATTTAGGTACTTTAGGAACTAGAAATTTCATAATTGATGAGCATATCAAAGCATATAGAATGGGTAAAGGAGCGAACTGTTTAGCATGTGTACAAAATTTTTGTACAAATGGATTCATTTATATGCAAATGAATTGTTTTCTCAATTATGCAGGAGGGCTGCATATCTTTGTATTACTATTAAAAGAGAAAAATGGCCCCTTACTAAAACCACCTCACTCTGGGCTGTGCCATGAGGGGCTTAGATAACATAGACTTGCTAAATAAAGAACAGAGTGTGACCTGACCACACATCAACACAGCTAATCTATCCTAGCTCGTCCACCTGATCCAGGCCAAGAACACGTAGACCATGGGCTCCTGCCATACACCATAGGCCGAGAGCAAATGTATTTGACTATTTGTTACATAATAAGTCTAGGAAGATAAGCGTGTCACTGGAGCCACCAGATTGTAAATTCTAGATTTTGTTTTATTGAATCTTTGTTGACATGTGGTCAGCTCTACATACATACAGGTAAAAAGATTTAGTTATTTAAGATCTTTAGAATTGTTTTTTTTTTAATCATGAAGGTAAGCGCAGTTCCTTCCAGTTTATTGTTTCATTCGTCAATGTATATGATGCGGATATGAGGCAAGGCTACCCTTTTCGTGCATATATGATGTACTATGGAGACATGCAATTTAATTAACAATAAGCTGATTATGTAAATCATTTTGCTTTCATGCAGGACACTCCGAGCCTTGTTCAGCTTCTTTCAGTTCTGGTTGAAATTTTTGGGCCTATTCCCCTATTACTGAAGAATTACCAGAAAAATGATGAAAACTCAGATATGAAGCCCTATCTGAAGATGTTTAATGACGACTTTCTCCCTTGGTGCTTGAATGGGAAATATAGCACCTTTAACTCAAAGATCGATTTGCTGCTTGCCTTATTCCAAGATGACTATTTCTTTGAGCAATGGGATTCAGTCATAAAATACACTAGAGCTAAACAAAAGCACTCTGTGGATGATAAGAGCCCAAACATTATGGACCAATATGAAATATTTGCACTGTTACTTCAGAAAGTCAGAGAAAGAATTGTTCGGGGGAAGCTAATAAACTTACACAAAAATGGTTATCTGCCAGAACACTGGCAGCACAACCTATTGGATTCTATGGCTGTGTCTGTTTTCTGTGATTCGTCTCCTGCAGATTCTCATGCAGACTTCCTACGGTATTTGTCTCTGTATTCTGCTAAACATGTTATGTGGTTAATTCTTTGCTTCTTTTTGAAACTTAGTGAGCATTGACTGTTTACACTCATGCACTCATTACAGCTATTATGCTGCATTTTATCTGTTTAGCCAGCACTCAGAATTTAAATTATTCACCTCAGTAGAGCGCTTCTGTATTGATGGTAGTACCCTCAGCATTCTGATGATATGATTTTGACCTAGCTTGTATATGTGAATTTCAGTGCGGCACTTGGTGGCTCGGATCAAGAGGATCACATTTGTTTTCTTTCTGCTGAGACTGTTCAAAGCATTATTGGATTCATTCTTAAGAGTTTGGCATCAGTACTCCTCACATCAAATTTTGAATGGGCAAGATTTGCATATGATCTATTATTGTCTGCTGAAGCTGAACATAGGCACTTGGCGGTTCCAGAAAAACAATCCTTGTCAGCAAACTTTGGGATGGCTCGTTTTGCTTTTGGTGTTCTTAAGGGAAGCTTATCTTCACTAGTTTTACTTGAGAAAGATTCTGTATTTGCAGCTATTTTGGCAGCTCTGTTTATCATCGAATGGGAATGTAGCATGGCTTTAATTCTTGGTGAAGAGAATGATTTGGAAGGTCATAAAGATGATATTGATGTTAGTGCTTCGGATGATGAAATGCATTTGAAGGCTAACCTTGCAGAGAGTATAAATGCCTTTTGCCAAAGCTTAAGCTTATCTTTTTGGAGTAAACTTCAATCATGCACTTTGAATAGACTGGCATATATTCTAGCCCAGTCTGTTAGATTTGCTGTATTTCATACAAAAGAGTTACATGATGATATGACAGCAGCCTTATGTTCAGAGTGGGTGGTAGACATATTGAAGCTTATCTGCATTGATCACATAACCTTGCAAAGTTTTTTTGATCTTCTGTTATCTGAGGGCGAATGTTGGCCCCTCTGGATAGTGCCATCTTTGAGAAATGGGCATCCGTCTATGGAATTTCGATTTGAACCAGCTATTACAGATGAAATTGTAAGATTTGCTTCTCCCCTGCCTCCCCTCCCTCTCTGCAATCCAAGCCTCTATTTATAATAAATCATGTGTGACTTACACTTTTGATATGATGCTGTTGCCTACTAAATCTCAGTGTAGCCTGTAAACTAAATGTGATGTTTATCTATTGTATGTCAGTACTTATCCTCAAAATAGTTTATTTTATTTATGATGTTTTGTCTACTGTATGAGGTTCCTGTTTGGAACTTTATGAGATGACACTATTTCTGAGAGTATGCCACTTTATTATATGTAGCAAACTGCATAAATAAATATTTCTTTTGTGCAGGAATTGAAGCATCAGCGATTTGTTGCTTTTGTTGATAATCTTATTATCAAGCTTGGCTTTGGTGAAGTGATTTTGGGTATTCCAGGAAATCTGCATCGTTCTATGTCTCAATCGACTGATATTAATACATCGATCACTTCCTTGTCTAGAGCATGGGTAGCTGGTGAGATCCTTTGCACATGGACATGGACAGGGGGCAGTGTGCTGAAAACATTCTTGCCTTCGCTGGTTGAATGCATGAAAGTGGAATCATGTCATGGGGTCAGCATTATGTCTTTATTGCTTGATATATTGCTAGAAGGTGCCATTATGCATGAGAGTGGTTCATGGGCACTGTTTAATGCTTGGCATCTTTCTGGGGACGAGATAGAGAAAATCCAGGATCGTTTTCTCCGTGCTCTTGTGGCTTTACTATTTATTTCTAGCACTGATGATTTTATTTGGAGAGAATCTGATGCACTTGTATTTTTCGAGAAACTGTTGAGCTACCTTTTTATAGATTCATCAATAAATAAAAAATGTCTTAAAGCTCTTCCCTTTGTTATGAGCACCATCATCAAAGCTTTGTCAGAGAAATCAAAATTCAAAGATCATTTGTACGCTGATTTAATGAGGAAAAGCATTTTGAGTTGGCTTGATGCAACCATCTCTTGTCTGTCATCCAGTCCAAGGGAAGTGCCAGAACAAGGTATGTTTTGTTAGAGTTATTATTAGATAGTATAGTAGCTGTTTTTTTTTTTTTGAGTAATTAAGATCTGTTACGTTGTCAGATGTTGAGAACTGGATGCAAGTGGCCTTATCTTGCTTCCCGTTGAGGATAACTGGAGGAGGCCGGAAAATGGTGATTGCAGTTGAGCGGGAGATCAGTGATGTGGAAAAATCGTTAATCCTCACTCTTTTTCAGAAATACCAGATTTTCTATAATAGCTCTGCTTCGTCATTGTCAACTAGTGAAACAGTGTTTTCATCAACAGTTGAATTATTAGGAATGAAACTGATGGCTGTTATGGCCGGATACTGCTGGACAAACCTTCAGGAAAATGACTGGCAGTTTTTGTTCCGCATGGTGTTCAAGTGGATTGAATCATCTGTTTTGCTTGTGGAAGAAATGACAGATGGCATCAATGATTCTGTAATAAACCAGAAATCAAATGAAGACGCCTTGGAGAAGATTAAATTGGTGGTTAACACAGCAGACAAGTTGAGGATGAGCTTAGCAGAATCTGCTTTGGTTACGTTGTGTCAAATTAACCATCTTGATAATATCCAAGAAACAGAAAGTTCCCAGAGTTTGCAGCTTATTAGGTCAGGGGAGTATGCTGAGAGTAATGACAAAATGGTGGAGAGTATCCTTCGTTTATTCCTTGCTTCTGGTGTTTCAGAGGCAATAGCAAAATCTCATAGTGAGGAGGCTTCATCCATTATAAGTTCTAGTCGCCATGGTTATTTGCATTTTTGGGAACTTGCAGCATCATTCATCGATAATGCTTCATCTCAGATTAGAAGGTCTTCACTGGAGTCCATGGAACTTTGGGGACTTAACAAGGATTCATTTAGTGGATTATACTCAATTCTTTTCTCCTCACAGCCAATATTTCATTTACAATTTGCCGCATTCTCTCTACTTTTATCTGAGCCCTTCTGTCAACTTTCGCTGGTCAAAGAGCGTTCTATGGGAAACAATTGCTCACCTGCTCAGGATTCTGACATTGGCCAAAGTACTGAATTGATGCCAGATTCAGAGGAGGCCCTACCTCTCAGAGATGAGCTTTCAGGCTTAATTGAGTTCCCAACTTCTGAACTTCTCAAAACAGACCTTATAGCTCGAGATAGGGTACACTATATTAACATGATTTTAAATGCAGCAACTATATTATTGTAGTCTACAGTATGTGCTAACAGTTGCTTTTTTTTTTTCATCACCAGGTTGATGTCTTCTTAGCGTGGTCACTGTTGTTGTCCCACCTGCAGTTACTACAATCATCCTCCAGTTCTAGGGATAAGATACTTCGATATATACAAGAGAAGGTTAGTCCATGCATATTGGATTGCATCTTCCAGCATATTCCATTAAACGCTGCTGCACTGAGTGGGAAGAAAAAGGATGTTGAACTCATGCCTGAAGCGGAGGCTGCTGCCAAAGCTTCTAAGAGTGCCATTGTTACCAATTCATTGCTTCCATATGTGGAATCTCTTTGGCCTGTTGGAATGTTGCAAATGGCCTCACTTGCAGGGTCATTGTATGGGATGATGATTAGACTGCTGCCTTCTTTTGTGCGCACATGGTTTACTACCTTGAAAGACCGTGCGTTATCATACTCAATTGAGTCCTTTACTAGACAGTGGTGCAGCCCTCCACTTCTGCAGGATGAATTTTCTCAGGTATATTTTGACTTCTAATAGTGAATAGAAGGGCCCTGCATGTTTAAATTTAGTAACAGCTTTTGGTCTAAGCTATTTTTTGAAGAACTTTCGGTCTCTTTAACATTTAGTTCTAATCATGAATAGAAGGGCCCTGCATGTTTACATTTAGTAACAGCTTTTGGTCTAAGCTATTTATTGAGCAACTTTAGTCTCTCTAATGTTCAGTAACCAATTCAGTGACTACTAGACAAATAATCTATTAGGCAGTAAAATGACATGGTGGCATTAGATGCATTAACATTAGTTTTCAGTAATTGTAATTTTGTTGGCATCATGTGGTGGTAGCTGAGTGGATTCACCTGTTAAAAACACAGCTCCAAAAATCAGGTGCTGCCATTCCAAGACAAGCTGGCATGATACTTTGGGGCATTTTGATTTTCTATGCAACTTATATTGTCCATTTTTACAGGTTAAGGACTCTATTTATGCTGATGAGAATTTCTCAGTTAGCGTCAACCGATCAGCTTATGAAATTGTTGCAACATACAAAAAGGAGGAGACAGGAATTGATCTTGTTATACGGCTCCCCAACTGTTACCCCCTACGGCACGTCGATGTGGATTGCACAAGAAGTTTGGGTATCAGTGAAGTGAAGTGCAGGAAATGGCTGCTTTCCCTCACATCATTCATCCGCAACCAGGTACTTTGGTATAAGCATAGACAAAATTCAAGGGCAATCAATAACTAGTTTTTACCACAAGGAAATAACATATACATTTGATTATATGTGTGCATGTTGTTATTGAAGAATGCCACTCTTACTTGCTAATTGTTCTATGCAGAATGGTGCGATAGCGGAGGCAATTCGCATCTGGAAAAGTAACTTTGACAAAGAGTTTGCGGGCGTGGAGGAATGTCCGATCTGTTACAGCATTATCCACACGAGCAACCACAGCCTTCCACGACTGGCTTGCAAGACCTGCAAGCACAAATTCCACGGCGCCTGCCTCTACAAGTGGTTCTCAACGTCCAACAAATCAACGTGCCCGCTGTGCCAGACTCCATTCTAGACCCGCATTTTATAGAGTATGAACTCATGAATTCTGTTGTGTGGGGGTCACTCGACCCTTCTTGTAGAAGTGCTAGATAGTTTATACGGAGGTTTTTGTTGGCATCGGTCAGTCGTGGATGTAACGATATGTGTATGTAGCTCATTGGCAGCTCTCTGTTCTTGTAGATATTCTTACTCAATTGTAGATATTCTTAATTAAGGTTCATACTCAATGAAGTTGTCACATTCAATTGCTCTGCGGTTTGCACTTGCCCCAAGTATTGTTCTCGTTCCTCTATCCTGCATCCTGTTTCTTAAGTGATCTGAAGAGCAGTTTGCCGGTACAACAGGACTGGTCATCCAAGTCCTATAAGACGATTCATGCACTCTCTCCTTAATTAAGTTCACGCTTACCGTTGCCATTGTGCAACTGATCATGCGTCTTCACAGCTCGAAATGGAAACCAAACAAATGAATTTTCTTTGCCGTTCTTCCCATCCAACCATGGCTGTTTGTTGCCACCGGTCAATAATGCATTATATTCTTGCAAATGCAGTATGGCCTTACAGGATGAGACCAAGTCGTAATTCCCATTATTGATGAGCTAACCATGCACATGCACAGCTCATATTTCCTTGTGCCATCGGACCCAAACACGGTCCTGTAATGTTTTTAAATTGATGTTGTTATTGACTTGTAAAATCAACTTTGATAATTCGCTTTATTCAATTTTTTTGATAAATATTATATTTTTTGTTATAATTTGACTTATTATTAAAATTATTTGAATCACAACTTAAAATTTTACACATTTAAACTAATTTTTTAATAGAACAAATGATAAAAAAAAGTTAATGTTAAAATTCAACGGCGACATCAATTTAAAAATGAAAGAAGTAACATATTAAAATGAGTACAGATTATTAATGCTACTGTTAAACAATGGCCATGAGCATATACACATCCCTGATGAGTGATGAATCGGCATTCTTAGTTAAGGTCGTCTAGCGCTGAACCGTGATCAGCAGGCAGAAGCCGGCACCGAACGGTATGTTGAGGGATAGAGCAGTGGTAACGCAGGAACGAACCGGGCAAGGTGTTGATCACGGGTAGGTAGCAGAGCACACAAGCTAAGCAACTAGAGATACATATGGCACGATGCCGACTGATCCATGCCGCAAAGAAGCACTAATATCACAAACGATTTTGGTCATGAGATGATATATGCTTTATTAACGAACGAGCAGAGCGACCAGATACATGCTGCAACATCTTCACATTTTTGTTATCCAGACACCCACATTTATCAAGCATTACATCCAGGTTTAAGTAACACTGCTTAAATCACAACAGCCAAACCAACCAAAAGAAAACAGCTCTGTCATCATGACAATTATCATACCAATACAACTGGCAACGCAAGGTGCGCTTAAATCTCTCTCGGCCCTAAAGTAGTACATGGGCCATATTATGCGATGAGAAAAGGGAGCACGGTCATCATGAACGCCTCGTATGTAAAAGTTGCAGATCCAGATAATGCAGTGTCCTTTTCCTTGAACTTCTCGGTCAGACCCTACAAAATTATACCAGAAATGAGCACATATGTGATCAGAAGTGCATTTCTGAGATAGGAATATAAGACTTCATGTTTGCTGAGGATGTCTGTATTTGAATTCGTGCAGCTTGGAGGAGCTATTACCTTGACAGTGAGGCAACATCTGCAAACGTATAAGAAAAGGAGTTAGGATGGTAATAAGGCACAACTATGAAAAATCAAATATATCTGAGTTTTGATTTGAAATTGTTCACAATCAAATTTGTCATTCATCAGAAAACATGGATGCAGTTAACCAATGAACAAAACATTCCCTGCTTCGACTTTTCACTGGTTAGGATTTGGAACAAACATTTTTTGCTTTAAGATTCAGAACAATTATTCTTACTAATGGTAAAAACAAATGTCACTACGGACAGGAGCTTCAGAAGTTTGACAAATAATTAAAGCACTGTATTGGTACATGGGACCAATACCCATTTATATAAGTTAAAATCGTTGCATTGTAAGTCTTGACAAATCTTTGTCTAAAACAATCCTGAATAGCATCACATATGATAAACTAGGACCGTAATTAAAGTATAGATTTACAAATTGATCAAGAAACATGATTCTAATTAGGTTGAAGCAAGATACTTACTCAATGAAGTTATCATACTCAATTGCTCTGCTTTTGCCTCCAGTCTTGTCAAATTTAGATACAAGCAGGTCTAGCACGGTTGGAGAAACAGAATATCCCAGACTCAAAAGAGCATCATGCAGTTCTGATGCATCAATCTTGCCACTCCTATCGCGGTCAAACCTCTCAAATATTGACTGCACAATATAAATGTCAAGCATAACTTCAATGGCCTATCTGATTTGTTCTCAACATTTTAACTGAAAGAAATAAAAGGAATACACAAGGAACTTCAGTAGAAGCTATCTCACCCTCCAGTTCTGAAGACTATAGAATACATCAATGAACTCCTTGGGTCCTGAAAGGATAAATAAAAGTTCAGATATAAGAAACTTGCAGAAAGAAGGCAGAGAAGATGAATCCCTGAAGATACTACCGAACTGGATCCAAAATAGAGCAAACATGAATGCTATATAGCACCAAATTACGTTTACTGAATTATGCTCCAGTGAAAGGCTAGAGAGCGATATGGTTAATAGGTGTTGTATCTGCAGAGTGTGCAACCTAGCTATGACACGAAACCAATCCTACACTACAGGACCAACTCAAGCCGTGTGCACCCTATACCAACACCGTTATTTCCACAGAACGAATGGATCTACTTGATTAATTCAAATGTTTAGCCACATCGCAACGCACCAGACAGCCACCCACCATACCTGCAAACTACGGCACTAATAACTCGCTGATCAATGGCAGGGTTGGGAGGAGCACGGTAGGATGACTTACCGATCTTGCGAACGTTGGTTTTGGTGAAGAGGTACATGAGCAGGTGGACGGTACGCAGGCTGAAGCTCTGGTTGTACCCGGACAGCGCGGACTGCAGCTCCTTGTCGTCGATCATCCCGCTCCCGTCGCTGTCGGCCGCCTGGAAGCAGGCCACCACGTTGGGGTCGGTCCCGGGCGGGAACGCCGATGGCACCAGCGCCGCGAACGGGCTCCCATACCCGCCCGGCGCCCCGTACGGCGCCGACGATGCCGGAGGTGGGGCACCGTAGGGCGCCGAGGAGGGCGGTGGCGCGCCGTAGGGCGACGAGTAGGGTGACGAGGATGGCGGTGGAGCGCCATAGGGTGCCGAGGATGGCGGCGGCGCGCCGTAGGGCGACGAGGACGGCGGTGGAGCACCGTAGGGTGCCGAGGATGGCGGTGGGGCGCCGTATGGCGCGCCGTACTGCTGGCCGCCCGGCGGAGCGCCATACCCGCCGCTTCCGCTGCCGCCGTAGGAGTAGGGCTGGGACGAGGGCGGGGCGCCGTAGTAGGGCGCCGACGACGAGGAGGAGGTCTTGCCTTCCTTGGGCGGCTTCTCGCCGTACGGCGGAGCGGACGGGGCCGGGTTGGCGCCGTAGGACGGCGCCCCGCCCCCGTAGCCGCTCCCGGGGCCGTACGGGTAGCCGGATCCGGGGGGCGGGTAGCCGGCCATGGATCGGCGAGCGAGCGAGCGAGGAGAAGCGACGCAGATTGAGGAACCGATTCGGGGACCTGCGCTTTGGAAACGGAATTGTGCGCGAACGGGCCGGGAAGGGACGTGGCTTATAACCGGGAAATGACGTGGACTGTCGAGCGCAGAAGGCCCGGACCGGCCCGGCACGGCACGGCGTGCTTCGTTAAACGGGCCGGACCGGAGTTGGGCCGATCAAAAAATTGTGCATCGTTCTGGCCCGTTTGACCAGCTATATCATGGCCACGGGCCACGGCTGCAAGAAGAAGAGGCATCCCTGAACTGGGTCACTCCGCAGCCCAGCCCAGCCCAGAAACACCAGTGCACGACATGGCGCCACCGCGCCCGGGTTCGCCAACGACCACACGTCGTTAACCCGGAACGGACATTTCATCACCGTTCCAGTCCATTCCTGCTCCACGCGACAACACAGACAGTTCGGCGCGTCGCGTAGGCGATAGCCGATAAGCCCCACGCGACCAGGAGAATGGCCGCCGCGATGGTGGTCCGAGCGTGCGCGCCTCCAGCACCAGCAGCCGCGGCTGCCACCTCGCCCGCCGCTCCCTCCGCGGACGCGGCGAGGCGGAAGAACCCCTCCTCCACCGCGCGCGTGCTCGTGCTCGGCGGCACCGGCCGCGTCGGCGGGTCCACGGCCACCGCGCTCACCAAGCTCCGCCCCGACCTCGCCGTCCTCGTCGGAGGCAGGAACCGGTGAGTTTACTCGCTGCGACGACACGTCTGGTCCCATTGCGTTAGTGTCACTCATTTAATGGGAGGCCATTTTCCTGCCAGGGAGAAAGGTGAATCGTTTGCCGCTAAACTCGGGGAGCAATCTGAGTTTGTGCAAGTTGATACCCGAAATGCAAGCATGTTGGAGACGGCGCTACAGGGTTAGTGATAGTATTGCTGATTACACTGCGATTAATTGATGGTTGCACAGTTCCATTAGAACAGCAGCAGCAGTAAATGGTCAGCTATTTCTCACTTCTGAATTCTGATGATGCTTGACCCCTCCAGATGTGGATTTAGTAGTTCATGCCGCTGGACCTTTCCAGAGGGAGCAAAAGTGTGCCGTCTTGGAAGCCGCAATATCTACTAAGGTGGAAGCACGCAACTCTTTATGCTAGATTTCATGACTTTTGGTATCGACTCAGATATGTATTATTGGCCTGAAAATGCCGATCGACTTGTTTTCCCCACTTGTACAGACAGCATACATTGATGTTTGTGATGATACGGACTATTCATGGAGAGCAAAAGCTTTCCATGAACAAGCAAAAGCTGCTGGTGTTCCAGCGCTTACTACGGCTGGCATATATCCTGGAGTAAGCAATGGTACTCATATTCCCATGATAGAACACCTCAGCTTGGAGTTCTTTTATTTCGTCTTCGAGGAAAAACAGAAATAGAGTGGTATATTTCATTTTTTATTTTGACATTGAAATATATAGTAGAATGGAATGTTTTTATAGTGAACATGCGGTAGTATAAAATCCACATAGTTTAAGTTACATACATTTCCTCATATTAGTGTCAAGGTAAAAACATTTGACTACATATTGTAAACACATACATCCAGAGCACAGATCATTAAATTCTCAAGCCTTAAATAGTCATTCTTGTTAAACAGAGCAAATAGTCATATTATTGAGGTGAAAGTATTGTTTGATGGTATTTATTGATATATTGTATTTTCCTATTGTGACAGTGATGGCTGCTGAACTTGTGCGTGCCGCCAGAAGTGAAAAGGATTGCGAACCTGAGAGATTAAGGTTAGACTTTTCTTTATTAACTGGAAAAATGAAAATGTCAAATTATTTATTCACTACACAGACAGAAAGGGTGCTTGAACTTAGTTAGCACATAGTAATTGTTAATTACTTGTCTCCTATAGGATTCTTCAAATAGATAGGTTGAGTAAACATGTTCTTTCCAGAAAATGTGAATACTCATAGTTTTCATCATTTAATTACATAATTTATGGAATTAGTGCTCGGTGTTTTCCAGTAATTAATTGCATAACTATGTATTCTATATGTTGCTAAATTCCCCTTTTAGATTCTTCTACTATACTGCAGGTTCTGGTGGTGCTGGACCAACGATATTAGCAACAAGTTTTCTGCTTCTTGGGGAGGATGTAATTGCTTATAATAAGGGTACTTCTGTTTTTTTTTTTTTGCAGTAATGATCCTACAGTAGAAAAGAGATCTTAAGTTATTATTATTTCAGGAGAAGAAATCAAACTGAAGCCCTACAGTGGAGTTCTGAACATTGATTTTGGAAAGGGTGTCAGAAAGAAAAATGTTTACTTACTGTAAGCACTTTGGTTCCAGTCCACCTTTTCATATTTAATTTAACTGATACATATTTCTTAAATATAAAAATGAAATATAGCCAGAAGAAGCTAATAAATTTCACATTACATTTTGAACTGCAGGAATTTGCCTGAAGTGAAGAGTGCCTTTAAGATTTTAGGTGTTCCAACTGTTAGTGCTCGATTTGGTACTGCTCCATTCTTCTGGAATTGGGGAATGCAGGCGTTTGCAAACTTTTTACCTGTTGTATGTCCTTTTTCTCAGACATGCATTATGAAGTTATTCATTTGAGTTACCGCTGTTAAAAATAATGGAAGTTGCAAATAGCTAATTGCGTTTATCTTAATAGCTAATTAGATGATTCGCAGCAGTTTAACAATGATCCTTTTCAGGAGTTCTTGAGGGATAAAAATAAGGTTCAAAAGTTGGTCCAGTCTGTTGACCCTTTGGTTAGAGCCATTGATGGTATTGCAGGAGAACGTGTCTCCATGAGAGTAAGTTTTACCTATGTCAAGAGTGGTATTTGACTGCTAATGGACACTCCCTAATCAAATTGATATTATTCTGCAGGTGGATCTGGAGTGCTCAAATGGCCGTAGCACTGTTGGGCTATTCACTCACAGAAAGCTATCTGTGTAAGTACAGACCATGAACATTTGTGCATCCATGAGATCCATCACATAATTTCTTATTTAATACTTTTGTATTATTTATCACCAGTAGTTAGATTATTTACCTATAGGAGGGTCACATTAACTTATTCACAAGAAGTCTTGTTGATACGTCCTGTTGATTTGACTTTTCCTAGAAATAATCTGTTTCAACTTTTACTCACTAAAACTAGGAACAATTATCTATTGTATTTCGGTAATGCTGCACATTTTATACTATGCCGTAGCATTCTCAGTAAAAAAAAAAATCTGTCAGGTATCACCATATTGTCCAGGACGCTGTATGCTCAAAAAAAAAAAACCTTTGATTGCAAGCTCCGCCATATCACTATTAAAATTGCTGGGGAAACAATGTTTTGTAAGCAAGATGGAAATTTCAGGTCAGTAGGCTATGCAACAGCGGCATTTGTTTTAGCAGTTCTTGAGGGCAATACGCAACCAGGTGTTTGGTTTCCAGAAGAGGTGAGTAATGTTTAATAGCAGAAAAAAATAAGTGAGGAAAAACACCAAAAAAATACGGATTTTCAAACTAGACTCTCAATTTAATATATTGCAGCCGGAGGGAATATCAATTGAAGCAAGGAAACTGCTTCTTGAGCGTGCTTCTCAAGGGACATCCAACTTCGTGATGAACAAGTGATTTCTCTTTGTCCATCTTAAAAATTACTATATATAATGTTCTATCTCATTGGTGAGATAACAAGCTGCCAATTTAATTTACAGGCCTTCCTGGATGGTAGAAACTGATCCAAAAGAAGTTGGTCTAGGAATTTATGTGTGAGAATACAGTGTGCACTCTCGGCATGAAAGTTGAAGGCGACAGATAGCAAGTCCCCCTAGGTCGAGCATTATGATTTGTAGGATCATTCGTACTTCGTTTTAAATGAAAAAGGGCTGTATATAGAAAATGGATAGTAGGGGCAAAGGCATCCTTATTATGAATGAAACATTGTACATCACAACTGACACATTTGAACAATGGTAAAGAGAGCATTGCACAAATATTTTTTTTTCAAAGTTATGCGTGTCACGTTTCGTATTAAAAGAGAAATAAAAAACGACTTTACAATCGAGACTTCACACGCAAGACCAAATTGGCACGACTCGAAGTGACCTCAGCAGACACGACTACGACCAAGCCAGAGGAGTAGCCAGGACGGACCAAACGACACGACCGGATGGAGCGCATCAGTGAACGACACGGGCGCGACCCCGACCCGCTGCTTCGCCGACTACTCGACCGCGATCAACAGCAGCAGCAGCACGGTCCGGTGCACGACCAGATCCACCTCCATCCTCGCCCTCCAGGCTAGCAGCCAGCAACACTAGGTCCAGCCTGCCGTGGCCTTGCTCCCGGCCGTCACCGCGCACCGGCCTCTAGAGCCAAACCCCTCGCCACCGCCAAAAGGTCCGGCCATGGCCTCCTCCTCTCCCGGAACCGGCCTCCGCACGTCGGAATCCGGCACCGAACGGCAACAACGGACGGTGCGGACGAAAGAAGCTCCAAGCCGCCGCGGTGCTCCATCCCACCATCTCGACGCCGCCCATGCCACCACGACTGCCGCCTCCGGCCGCCGCCTGATGTAGATCTGATCGCCGCGCCAAGTCCCGAGCAAAGATCTGGCGGCTGCGCCTCGCCGCCTCCTCCAGCTCCGAGCACGGCCTAGAGGCGGGGAAAAGCCCCGCCGCCGCCATCCTGGTGGGCCGCTCGGGTTGTTCCGGCGACCCACTCTGGCGGCGGCGTGGCGGGAGGGGGTAGGGTTGGGGGTCGCCTCGCAAGCGCATCTGCCCCGAGTCATACTCCTGTGAGTTGGTGTGAGGTGTTGATGGATGATTGCACAAATATTTGACCAGCAGATTCTGGGAGGCCATATGACCTGTTGATTGATATTACAGATGTATCAGGATATTTGTTCTGCTATTGTGTATGGACATTTCACATATTCTATCAATTTATCCAGGGGGGGAAAAAGGCAGAGATCCAATTATCAAAGCCTGTACAGACTACTTGGGATATTCATTCCTAGATGCAGAGAACCGAATGTAGTCTGTTAGAATTCACTAATCACCTAGCTGCTTCACATCACACGTCGAGATCGAACAGACCATTGCCTTGAACCCACTGTCCAACAATTGCCTACATGGCCATTGACGTTGCAGGAAACACCCGGTCCAGCAGCGTGTAAATGCCTCCACCAAGCAGAAAAGCACCACTGCCAACAGGCAAGGAGAATATAACATCAGAGGGAGTAATTGATCATGAGGCGAATTGGCAAGTTCAGCTTGCAATGCCGTTGACAAATAGGTTATGAAACAAGAAAGACAATCGAAATATGCCATTTGGTGAGCTATATATCTAAAGTCCAAGTATAAAGCGAACAAAATCAGCAGCTTTAACACATTAAAAGGTTGTCATATAAATCTTCGATTTCAGAATCTTAACTAGAAAGCACAATACGCAGTTGGATGCTAAGTTCTAAATTTAAACAGTTACTTTACATGAATGTTTGGAATCCAGTATAAAATAGATACCTGATTGGATTTATCCATGCCGAATATCTTCTGAATGACAACAAACTCTACAGAGGAAATTTTTCATTACAAAGGTCGTAATGTAAAATAAACAAGTTCGGTCTTCAAGAAAAATAATACAACAAGGTACTCACCTGTAATGCTCCAGCAAAAGAAGCTGCAATAAGAAGAGGTGCAACATAGCCGGTCGTGTATGTCAACAATAAGCTCCCTCCAATAATTGGATCCTGAAAGAACAAGGCACGAAGTTGTGGTGAGTGGTGGCAGCACATTATCATTTCTGATAAATAGGGGAAAGCATGAGATCACAGCTTCACAGAATATAAGTCTTTCCTAATTGCGCTAAATTAATACAAGTTTCCCAGCTACAACTCTCAACAAACTTTTTAGCTATGTCAAAGATTAAAGAGCAGTAATAAAGCAATTAAATGGATTCCCCTTCTAGATCATCTCTTCAGTCCTGGCTAGAAGAGCTTTAGAGGCCTTTTTTCCTCCTTTTGTATAGCTTTTTGTTTGTATTGGTTTTGGTGCATCTGTACATTACCTATATCTATTTAATATAGCACAGTAGGGGCTTCCCCTATCGTAAGTACTTAAAAAAACTAATGAATTAATTACACATACTCTTGAAGTGGCAACATATCCAAGAAGGGTAGCAAGAACAGGGGTGCTGCACGGTGATGCTGCCAATGCAAATGTAAGACCAGCAAGATACGCTTGCACGCCTGAAAATAACATAAGTGGAAAAGAAGAATATATTAATTTTGAATAAATAGAAATATTACATATTGGTAGTTTTAATACGAAAAGAGAATGGTGCAGGAGGCATCACTTGAAGGAAGGTTAGCTGCAGCTGCTCGAGGGTCAAAATCGCTGAAAAATGATGGAAGCTGCAATTCCACTACCTGGCCAAAAAATAAGCAGTTTAAGGCAACATAGGCAAGATCACTTACTGATATGTACCACCATTAAATCAGCTCATAAATGATGTAAATCAAGGAAATATGGGACGTGAAACAGTTTGTTGATCATTCGCTAGTTTTACAAAAATTCCATTTTTCCCTGTGATTTACCTCCAGAAGGTTCAATCCCATGATGATGGCCAACCCTGAAGCAGCTATCGGTAATCCTTGTCCGACCTGACCATAAGCCTTTCCAGCAAACGAAGCAGCAACACCAAGAATTGCTAAGGTTGTAGCCAGTCCTAACGAAAAAGCAATGGAATTTCCGACAACCTAGTATGTATGAAATGACAAGTCAATATGATTTTAAGTCAGATTTACAAGAACTATCACACTTTCAGCATTATTGATAGGTTTGATTACTCACAAAACAGCTTTAATGCACGTAAGTTTTTGGAATTTCACATCATAACAGATGAATACTAGTTTCTTATAGTTTCTTTACTTATAGTATATTGTAGCATAACTTGTTCAGGCATCCTGAATTACCTCAGCTCGGTCTTTCCCAGAGCCAAATGCACCTGAAAGTTTATGAAGAAAACACTACATTAGAGAGTTATCATAACCAATTATGGCAAGTTTTACAACAATCTCAAATAATAGTTCTTATTCTTACCAATATATCCTAGAGTCAATGGTAGAACACTAAGTGTACAGGGAGACAAACTAGTCACAAGTCCAGCGCCAAAAATGACTGCCAAGCTGCAAGATAGAGGCCAATGTCAGCCAGAAAAGGAATATGGACAGTGAGAAGCTAAAAGGGGAGAAAAAGGGAGGTTAAACTGTTTAGACAACAGTAGTGAAAAAGAAAGAAAAAGAGGAAAATGAACCTAGTGAAACTGAGAGCAGATAACTGATCCTGAACAGCCTCATTAGCCTGTTGCCCTGCTGAATACAGCAAACCCCCAAACCAATCTCCAATTCCAAGGTCAGCCAAAAGAATTCCTGATGGTCCATGCTGGCAAGGAGCAAGCAATTTGCAAGGATTAATGCAGAATCAAAATACAATTGCAATGGATGGCCAAGCAAACATATGCAGCAAAAAAGGTATAAAAGCAAAACATATATTTATTACATAATGACTGTATCGCAGTATAAAAGCATACGTTGTTGCTCTTTACCATAATTGATACTACATGGTGCACTTTATGTGGTCAATGATTTTACTTCACACATTAGCCACGATGCAATGAAAATTCAACACAAGAAATCAGGCATGGTTGCACGAACAACTCGAACGAACATTAATAAACAACAAAAAAGGACCTAATTTGAAGGCTCATGTGATTCTCCCTCACCAGATACTCATGCAGCCCGGCAGCATTTGCGGCGCCAGCAGCAATCAGACTCCCCACTGCAACCCAGATACCGCAATCATGTCAGTTAACTCAGTCATTCCATCCAAGAGGCTGCACGCAAACTTAAGCTTGCCGGGAATAAGGGCGCTCGGAGTTACCGGCCACAGAAGTCATCACCAGGGTGCGCGGGCTCGCCGCCGCCTCCAATTTGACTCCATGAACCGCTACCAATACATGGAACAAACGAATTAGGAAGAGGCGGGATAAAAAAAAATTCTTGAAGCAGCAAGCGCAGGGAGGGCACTGGCGTACTACGGGAGGTAGACGGATTGGAAGCCGCTGCATCCTTGGCCGGGAGACGGTGCCGTCTTGTTGCGCTTCTGACGGCGGTCACGGGGCGCGCGGCCATGGCGACGACGAGCATGGTGCAAGTGGAGAAGCAACGGCCAACGAGTCGGGAGAGAGAAGGTGAAGTGGTGAGTCTGGTGACTGCGAAGCAGGAGGAGGAGATATTCCACAGCCCAGCAGAGATGGGCCTATGCAGGGCCAGGCCCAAATACGGCGCCTGAAACAGCCGAGGCGGCGGCCGCGGCGCACGTTTAGCACTCGGTTTCCGATGGCCTCTTCTTCCTCCTCGTGCCTCGCGCGGCAGCTGCACGCGCCGCCCTTGCCTCGAGGCTTGCCTTTTTCGGCTCCTCACGGATGCGTCGATAAAATCCTCGCGTGGGGTAGACGCTGTAGCAGGCACAGTCGGCCCCCGGTCTCGCGGTGCGATGGGTTTCTAGCCGCGGGCCGAGCTGATTCTCGGGAGCGCCGGCGAACAGCCGAGTTGGGGCTCGGTGCTCCTCGTAATCCTTCTCCCGATGGGAGATTGGAACCGGTCACGGCATGCGAGGGGACGCCGCGACCGCCGCCATTGGCGGCCTCCTCTTCCTCCGCCGGCTTACGGTACGGACACTTCATGGTCGACTGCTCTTTCCCTCCTCGTAGCGGCTTCTGTAGCCTGGGTCCGATTTCTTGCGTCCGATTTCGCAATCAGATATTTCTATTAGATTGAGATCGGCTTATAATCGCTTTTAGGGTAGGATCAGGTCGATCTGTGCATTTACTTCTACTTTTTTTCATCACTGTTCTAGGAGTAGACCTAGTTATCCATTTGGTTCCTGCCATTCGTAGAGCCCCGCAAGACAAATAGTGAATTTTCCATGCCAGTTCTTAAGTACCGTAGACAAGTAACCACCGCGTGAGTCAAAATTGAAAATTGTACTTACATTGTATTCGAGAGTCTGAACAATGCTATAGCTATGACTGTCCATCTCAGTCCACCCTATTTTGCAGACATGAAACAGGAACCTTTCAATAGTTGCAAGTGTGCAAATCTTTTATAAGAAACCACCGTTAACCCCAGTCTGCTCACCAGTCACCATCTCATCCGTGGAAGAATATAAAAAGGAATCGGAGTATAAAAGTTAATGGTGATATTATCTAGCAATTTTAAATGGCGCGCCAATTTTAAATATAATCAACAGTATTATATTGCGCGCCAATTTTAAATTTGAATCGTACCTCATTGATTTGAGTTGCCTAAAAGCAATAGCAACCGTCCATTTTACCATTTAGCTGATTTGTACGTCGAACAGCATGCCACGCAATTCAGCTGTTGGGTTTGTCCTGTTACATGGCTCGCTTTACGTGTGCATCCCTGATTTGTTGCTGTCAGTGTGTATTCTTTGTGGTGTCACCTAGCCTCACCCTTGAGTAAGTAACGTGTGCGTAATGGGTCCCACACATAATTTTAGTTTTCCTTAAGTAGAGTTATCTCAGTTTCAGCCCGCTAAAGGACACACGGTCAATTAATTCTGTCAATACCAGTCAATTGTATTTCGATAACTGGAGTAACCGCCAATGATTAGCTATGTAGCAACAAAGAAACTTACTTCTAGAATGAGCATTATCATGATTATGTTGGTTGCTGGCCTACACGTTCTCCCCGTAAACGTCAGTTAGGCATATTGACGTAGACGTGAAAATGAAGACATGCTAAATAGAAAATTTTATTGTTCCACTTATATGGTCTTGATTTTTCCTTTTAGAGCAAGAGGATATGCATCCAGCTTCATGTAATTAAATCAGAAAAAAAAATACATGTGGGAGCACATAACAAGAAAACTGCATAGCCTCCTGACAGATGCTCTAAATATGTTGTTTCATAACTATTACATCCATCTTCTTAACATAAAGGACAAGGGGTTTCATCTCTGGCATGGCTTCCATTTCTCTTTTTTTTTTTTTCCTTCTTTTTTGCTAGTCTTCATCAGAACTGCCTCTAATACATTTTTCTTTATGCACAGGGCATGAACACTGTCCAGTCCCCTTATGGGAAAGGGATTTTTGCTGTTACGTTGGCAACATTTCTTGGCAGAGGTTCTGTGAAAACAAACATTATGTTGGACCATTTAATAACCTAGATCACTGGGATGATTCAGGAGCCCTTAAGAATTTTCAGAAGGTGAAGGCGAGGTTCTGTGCTAATTATCATGGCCAACCTTCTGATATTCCTCTGCCAGACCCTGATCTATATATTGACAAGGTCAACCAGCATTGCAAGGTCAACCCTGAATTGGTAGCCGACCTAGAAAAGGTACGACTACCATTTGACACAGATGATGATTCAGCCGCAGCAACTGAGGCTGATAAGAACTCCTCTCAGAACCAATCTGGAAATTGGGATACATATATAGAAAAGCCAGCTGAAATTAACAGGTGGGAATCGGAGCTCGACTCAAAACCCAGTGCTACCTGGGGAGTGGAGCAAGAGCCTTTCAATAACTTGGGTTACAGCAACTACGGTTGGGGCAATGCGCTGGAGGATCCACTCTGGCGCAGCGCAGGCAATAACTGGAACGACATCCCTGCTGGATCCAGCAGCAGATACCAGGATCGAAGTAACATGTCTGGCAGGAAACAGAACAGCAGGGGACACTACCGGCGCGGGAGCAGCAAACAGAGGAACCAGGCGGAGGGCTCCGAGAGGAGCGGCTGGCAGGATCAGGGATGGAGAAACCGTGAATGGCGTCCAGTGCACCGCAGGGATAACCAGCGTGGTCAGGGCTTCTGATTTTGTGGCGGCGAAATTGAGAGATGCATACATAGTTTCTAGTAGCTTTTGTTCCCAGCAGCGAGTGAGCTGCTGGCAAAATGTTACCTGTAAAAAGAGAGAGGTTTGGGTTTTAGAGCCTAGTGTTCTTTGGATATGTGGATCTGTTGTCGTAACTGGATATGTAATCTGGAGAAGGTTCCTCCATCTGGGTATACTTCTGCAGTGGCTTTTGTTTTATGTATAGGGTCTGTTAATTAAGGTTGTTGCTTGAAGCTGAATCTAGGATCGGTATCCTTCTGCCCAGCAATCTCCTCGAACCGGAGACTGCTCCGAGAACTCTTCAGTCTTGACCAATTTCTTGCGTCCGGCGATCACTTCCCAGCAATGTGTAGCGGTACTGCGGTTACTGCCCTGGTGCTCATGCTCGCGAACGGCAGAGCCGGCGAGGAGGCGACGCCGGACATCAAAGCTCGCCTGCTCGCCGGCGTCGCCGCCGCGCCGTGCTGAATGACTGACGGTCCGGAGAAGTGGAGAACCCGAGAGCGGAAAGGATACCGGCCAAATCAACTGTGGCTCAAAACGGAAAATAATAATAATAATAATAATAACACTGTAAAACAGAAGGACCGAACCAACCCGTGCCTCTGCTCCTCTTCCCTCGCGACGCTTCTCCACCATCTCCCACTATGCCGCTAGGGTTCTTCCGCACCTCCCACGTTTGGCTCACACACACGCACCTCGCGACCGGCGATAATGGTGGACGTGGAGGAGGTCGGGACCAAGATGCGATCGCAGATGCGTCTCGACGCCTCACCGGCGGCGGCGGAGGAGGACGACCTCCCGCTGCCGGCCCTCTTCGACAAGGCGTCCCGGCTCCACTCGTTCGCCTCCGGCTCGTCGCTCGACCAGGTTCGGTTCCGGATCTCGCTGCGTTCCTCCTCCTGATCGCGCACCCGAGGGGTTGGGCGAGCGCTTACGTGGTCGGTTTCCCGTGCTGGGTGGGCAGGACGGGATCCGGAAGGGGGTCGACCTGCTGCGGCGCTGCGACGAGATGGTCAGCAAGCTGGGTCTCTTCTCGTCCAACGAGTCCAAGGAGGATGTCTCCACGACTAACCTCAAGTACCTGCTCGTATGCCTCCTCTCCTTCCCCGGCGCTTGTATTTACTCAACATTCTCTGTCTTAGTGGTAGTATCCAATTTTTATAAAATCTATATCCTACTGTGCTGTGAAAACATTAAAATAACCATGATGATATTGGTAAAGCTTCCATTACCTAGTAATGCCTCTTAAACCATTTCGTCTCCTACAACGAGTTTGCATTGTTCTAGCTTAGTGTAAAGGAAGGAACTCAATATTAATAACTGCCAAAATTTTAATACTTCCTGTTTCAAAAAAAATAGTACTTCAATTTATGCATGGGGATTAGATTTTTGAATTGTGATTTTGCATGATTCTTCAGGCACCATACTACCTTGGGGAAATGACTGAGCAGTTAGCACAGGAGGACCGCATTCCAATCCTCAAGGCGTCGCAGGATCATCTGAAGGTAAATGATATATTCTGTGACACATTGGTTGACTAATATGGGTCATTATGCAACTCTTTTAGCTGACTCTATCCTTTGGCACTCTGTCATCACGTATCCATTGCTCATGTATTTTACACGCCTGCTTGGTTTCTGCAGGAGTTCATTTCTATCTGTGAAGCTTTGGAGCTTATGCCACAGGTTGAGTTTGAATCCTATAGACAGAAGCAGCCTGACACTGCAGTAAACAGAAGAGTGCAAAAGGTTAGTCTCTCGGGTTACCCCTTTCTTCCCCACCGGAATGTTGTACAAGTCATGGAACATTTTCACTCTGCAACAGAAGCATGGTACATAATGGGAATGTAATTATGTAATTACTATCTTCAAGTATCTTGTTGTGCATCCAAAGCCTAGGGCATAGAGGCTGCATTAGCATGCTACTAGTAATTTAGTATGTTTCCTTGTCTCTTGAGCCTAGATTGCGCGGTTCAACCGTCAAAAGGCTGCACAAACAAAGCTCCAAGAGATCAAAGAGAGAAAGGAAAGGCGTGTGCGCTCATTGAGAGCAGCTGCTTTATCTGCCCCCGTTGAAGCTGGGGAGGAAGATGTCCTGGAGGATGACGGTGAGGAAGAAAGAGAGGTTAGCATCCAGACTCTGGAATGGGTTTATCCTAACTTGGTTCTTTTTTGGTTGATATATTTCAGTAGACTTCAAACGGAAATGAGCTGTGATATAGTATAAGATAATGATAGATTAATTTTTATTTATTGACTTTAATGGTGCTATGGCACTTTACACTGTTGAGCCATATAGCTAGGTTATCGAACCCATTCAAATCCATGCATTGCCCCTTTTAGTGCATGCCTAGCCCATGAAGATTTTACTGTCTAGTGGCACATGGCAATACCATTTTCTATAATAAAAGGACCATCACTGCAAGGTTGTTTTAATTTTAGTCATCGTTGTTCTTGCAATGAAAGTCTATTTCAGTGAACATATGCCCTGGTTCTTATTTCTTTTTTTGTACCACAGGTTTGGTTAGCTACTATCTCATTGGCCCTCTGCAAGGTTGGTTTGCTATGGCAAGAAGTCATTCATAAAGCTAACTGTAGTTCTTTTTTTAAATTGTTCACACTATTTTGCTTGTATATTTGTAATATTTGATGGACAAATGGATCTTTTTCTTATTTTTATTTCCAGGCCTTTGATCTTCTCGACATGCTAAAGAAGGAAGAAGAAATGCTTATGGCTGTAAAAGAAAGAAAGGCAAAGGTAAAACCAATAATAATTCTTATCAATTGCATCTTTGGCTATTATTTGCAGTATTCTTTGTGGGAGTCTCACACCTATCATGTTGCTTGAATCTTTTAATTATTTGACTTTTACACTTTGGATTGAGCATTTGGATATTTTGTTACCCGTACAATGAGGAAATGAAATCTTTTAATTAAAGAGTTACCTGTATCATATGTAAGGAAAATAATAAAATAGGTTACAGCAGTGGATCTGTTGATAAAACATTTTGTGCACATTTAAGAAGAAAATGTAGCTATTATAATGTGTGAAAATGATCCTTTATTTGCGGCTGTTTTAACTTAGCATGTGCACTTACCAAAATTCAGCATGTATACTGAGCTTAGATTTTGAACAGAAAAAAAGTTTGCCTATTATAACCCTACCATTTCTGTAGGATGGGAATGCATTTGCTCGTGAAATGCTTGATGAGCGTACAGAAAAAGCCGAAGTGCGGCACCTTAGAGCTGCCACTCGTGCACTATATACGAAACCAGCTGATCCGATTACTTGCGCAACATTTGCTCAAGACGTCATTGAAGGTAGAGCGAGTGTTTCACAAGCCCATGAGCACAAACACCAAACCCTGATATTTGGACCTGCAAGCCTTGTTGGTGGGGGATTGACAACTGAGAGGGAAAGAATGGCAGCGCAAGTTTTTCAGCCCAGTTACAGGTATGCCCTATATTACTTATCGTAGTGTATGCCTGAGCACTGCAGTTTACCTTTGTATTTTCTATATTATATGCATCTCTTGAAATGATAAATTTGCTATTGGTGAACTTGAAGTGGGCATTTTTTTTTTTACCACACTCCTTGTGGAACACATATAATGTTTGCCCTATAGACGTGGTCGTAGGTTGTGGTAGGGTCAAACCAGTGAATTTGACATTTGCTGGTACAAACCAATAATTCTGTGCCCTACAATTTCATTCTGATAGATTGGTCCTACTCCTGAATCAAGAATTAGGATTGCTTTTTTTATGCTTCCACAGTTCATCATGAAGTATTATTGTTAAATCTTATCGGAGTACCTTGATACATTTTGTGTTGTCTTGTCTTTCTTGCATCGTAGGATGCCAACAATGAGCATAGAAGAAGCTGGTTTGCGTGAGATGAAAATGATGGAGCAATGGCAAGAAAGGACGGCTAAGATGATTCAAGAAGCAAACTCTTCATGGCATAAGGATGGCCCTAGCTCAGCCCGAGACGATGAGGATGCGGAGGAGGAGAAAGCAAGAGCATGGGATGACTGGAAGGATGACAATCCTCGTGGCGCGGGCAACAAGAAGCTCAAACCGTGCGGCTAAACTGCGTGCCATTGGCATTGTTCTGAAATCTCGCTTGTATCGATTGTTCATGTAGATTATAGATCTTCATTTTTTTTTCCCAACTGACGTCAGTGTATTAGCCTGAAGCTCAAATTTCATGTTTGATTGGAAGTCTTTTGTTTTTGTCAGTGCTTCCAAGCATGGAAATTCGGAAACGTGGCCATAACAGTGAAACTGTGAGAGTGAACGTGAACTTGTTATGTTGTAAAATCATTTGCAACAGTGAGTAGTTATTGGTGGTAAATTAAGTAGTACTATATACTCCCTCTGTTCCGTCATTCTAGGTGTGAGCATGGATTGGTGAAAAAAGTGGGATAATAAGAAGAGAGATAGAGATACTGATGTATTGAAAATAAAAAAATATATTAAAAAACGAAATAAAAAAATTGAAAAGCGAGAATGACAAATAAAAAAAGAAAAAAATTTATGAATTTTAAGATGACAAGTAATTAGGAATAAAAAGAGTATATATTAAGTATATATATTAGTTGAGATTGTTGAACAATGTTGGGAATGAAAAGAGTACATATTAAGTATATATATTAGTTGAGATTGTTGAACAATGTTAGTTCAGCAGCCAATCAGTATTACATACCCATGATATATCTGGTCCGGAAAAGTTCCGACTCTCGAGTAATCGGTGGGTGCGATCCTGTGGTTGCTGATGCCCGATGCTGAATCACGAAGCTGCGCTGCAAACAAGCTGACGCCGTTGGCTTTTGCGGCGTCCAAGGACGAAGAGGCAGTACTGAAAGTCTGGTGTGATGGCGCCGAAATTCCCTGCTCAGTTTCCCAACGCACGAACGGACGACTCAAACCGTCAGTCTTTTGTGGTACACGCCTTCGAAGCTTCGTGGCAGCTTCCTCCAACCAATCCTTTGCACGTAACTTGTCGCCACGAAAACAACAAATTTCTACTACTAGTATTTTTTTTTCGGAGAAGGACTGACACCAAAAAAAAAATTCAAATAACGGCCGGCTTTTTCACACAACACGTCGACATCAAAACTCCTCGCCCTAGCTCGTCAAAACTGCTGGCATATTTTTACTGTGGCTGTTGTACTTAGAAGTGTCGATGATGTTGATCGCTATCGCTAGGCCGATCGTCCTTTTCCTCTTGCTATTCTCTCCGTACACAAATATAAAAATTTAGTCAAAGTTAATCTTTTTAACTTTAACTATTAATAATAAAATAATAATAATATTTTATCATATATAAATTATGTTACTATATTTTTTATAAAATATATTAACTCTTTATATTAACAATTATTTAAATTTTATATATTATTAGTTGAATTTAATTGAATTTAATTTTAATCAAAACTAAAAATGCTTATATTTGTGGATGAAAGGAGTAGCACAAGTCACCGCTGCCGACCGGTTTGATAGCAGACCAAATTAACCGCGGCCGGTGAGAAAATGATGGTCGCTTTGTTAATTCACCGACCCTTTGTTAATTCAACGTACGTTACTGATGCTGCCATTTCATTTCTGCGTATTGGTGTTGTGTTGTTTTCGACGGAAAGCTAAGCTCTCAATCGTGAGATGAACCCTGATCTGAGTTGACCTCGACGTCCCACACACGACCGCTCAAAACTGCGCCGATCGTTGTCTTTTGTCACTTGTGAACCAGTACACAATTCCCAGCCCCTCGTCCTCGTACAAGATCCTGCGCCAAGGTAGGGGTAGGGGTAGGGGTAGGGCCGCGCGCGAACCGGATTATTTTCCCGCGCGAAGCTTCGCGGAACCTCACGTGCTGCCTTTGTTGCGCTCTATAAACCTTCCATTGCTCCATGACCGAGACTTCATCGATCGATCCTCGTCAGCAACTCGATCCGCAAAAGTAGCCAAGCCGCAATGAAGCTCGTCGCGAATCTCTTCTCGTCCTCCTCCTCCAAGAGGGACGGCAAAAGAAGGGCGCTCAGAATGGTCGACGGCGGCGCCAAGAGTACCACCTCGTTCGGCTCCACTTCCTCCACCACGTCGTCGTCGTCCGCGGACGAGGCGTCCACGCCGCGCACCGTCCTGCCGAAGAAGCCACCGTCGGCTGCCGTGACGCGGGCGGAGCTGGAGGCGGCGCTGCGGCGGGTGGTCACGAGCGAGGCCGAGCTGGCCGCGATGCTGGCCGAGGCCGGCGTCGTGCTGGAGGAGGTCGCCGCCGCGGCGGCGGACGAGCGCGAGCTCAAGGAGACGTTCGCGGTGTTCGACGCCGACGGGGACGGGCGGATCTCGGCGGAGGAGCTGCGCGCCGTGCTCGCCTCGCTCGGCGACGACCGGTGCTCCGTCGAGGACTGCCGCCGCATGATCCGCGGCGTGGACGCCGACGGCGATGGGTTCGTTTGTTTTCAGGAGTTTACGCGCATGATGATGCACTGAGCACTGTGTTGCGTATTTGCGGGGGGTTTTTTTTTTTTTTGAACTTGTTACGTCATTTGCGTTTGTGTGCATGCAGTTGGTCTCATCTGATCAAGCTACGGGCAGCTGTTTGTCTTCCATATCACCATCGTATCTTCCCCTTTCGGGCTCCTGCAGGGGCTCTGTATGAAACAATCCTTGCAACAACTACATCACAGTTCAGTCTTACCCGACCTTATTTATTAGCTAGTACTAATGATAAGTTATTAAAAATTAATGATAAATTATGAGTCGCTAATTCTCTATTCAGTATTCACCGGTTTGATGAACCATCGGTGGTAAATATCACGACATATAACGTCTAGACATGGGTCGGTAAATGAACAATTAGTAACCAGCAATGGTAAGTTGCTAAAAGTAAACCGTTGTGTAATGAACTACGGTAACTTTGCAATGGTATTGGTGCAAAATTTTCAATAACAAAACTGCTAGTACACCATTTGGAGAGGTCCAAGAAAGAAAGCACTGGAAACTGTACTTCCAAATAGTTCTTGTTGTATTTCAGCTATCAGAAAAATAAATTTTTTACACGAAATAGTTTATCGAAACTATTACAAAGTTTTCACGAAATAGTTAAAAATGAAGGGAATATATAATATGCACTCGCTCCCGTTCACTTTTACATGTCATTCTAGCATTTAAATTTTTTTTTTAAATACCTAACAATCTCACCTCCCAATGCGCCTCTCTCATTCCAATATACTTTCTATATTCCTAATGCATCCATATTTCTTAATATTCATTCTCATTTTGGTATGTAACATATTTTTTCACTTTTTTTTGGGTCATGCATGTACACAAAGCTAGAACGACAGATAAAAACAAAAACACACAGTGAATTTTTCTCCTGCTCAACCGTTGGACTGCAGATAATTGGCATCCACAACAACAGCAACTTCACCGAAATTCTCTCCCGCCGGCGAAAGTGCATTTGATATACCTCTTTCAGTTCAACTGCGTTGCAATTTACCTTTTGCACGCACGTGCAAAAGCCCTACCAAATCCACTCGGTCGTTGACCGGTGTGCCTCAAACTGCTCGAAAGTCAAAAGCGAAGAGCCGTTCGCTCACTTTCGGAGTGACGAAAACGTGTCCTTGCGTTACTTTTTGTCCAATTTCTCAGAGAGAGAGAGAGAGAGAGAGAGAGAGAGAGAGAGAGAGAGAGAGAGAGAGAGAGGATAGCTCGGCCCATCACGACCCAAGATTGGATTGGGATCCAAAAACCCAGGAAGGGCCCGAACGGGTGATTTCGCGGTGGGCCTGTGCTGGGCCGCGTGCTGTGCCGGACGGTCGAGGAGAGGACGTGCTCCCCTCCTTCTCGGCCACGTCGACGGCGGCGGCCCCGTCACGGAGACCTCCATGCTCCGCCGTGGTGAAGGTGCCCGCACGGAGCAATGGCAAAAGCTACTCTAAGCACGTACTGCGACAGCATTAATGCAGCTAAGTTGCCATCGTCTGAAGCATGCGGTGGAAACGGAGTAGTAGTACTCTCGACAGTCCGTGGCTGCGCCACTGTACAGTTGACACCGGACACTGTTAACGAGTACATGGGTCCGTCGGTCTCTGCTCGATCTCCGCCGCAACCAAACGCACCCATGTCCAATCATCGATCATTTGAGCGAGACGCCCAACCAAATGATCATCAAAGCGACTCCTTTGCTTTTGGACGGTGTTAGACCGATAGATCTTCTGTGCACTTGGACTGCGGTCAAAGCATATGGTGAGTAGTATAGGCATGGCGATGTAGCGCACGTCTACACCTTTGCGGCGAGGGAGAAGGGGCAGTCGATCGAGAAGAAGTCGTTGTCTTATACTATCTATATAAATGTGACCTATTAATTTTTATTTTTAAAATCTCAATAAGTCATATCAATTTTTTCTGTTTGCACCGTTGAATTATACGCTCATATCAATCATTCTCACCGTTAACACTAACGCGCCCTGCCTCGCCTGCCCCTGGGCCCCAGCCCCCAGCACGCAGTGGTTACTTAAGAAGGCTGAGGTGAGGAAATGGCACCAAATTTCTATCAAGTTATTTTAAGCATTGCCATCCCTGGAAGTTCTTTATCTGAAACAGCACCATGGATATTAACATACATTATAGAGTTGTATCGTTAGGGCACCCTCGGGTGCAGTGGTGCTCACATTTTGGTCACTCTGCTTGGTGTAAGTTTTATCTCAAGAATCTGTTCTTTCTAATTTTTAAATTACCCTTCTTTTATTTAAATAGGTGTAGTGTTTTAAAAAGAAATACTTGAGCAATATTACTGTGGTTCACCATGAAGACTGAATCATCTGTACAACTGCTAATAGGTCTTGATGGTTTTACTCTGCAAAATAAGGTCTTAATTATGCCTACTAATAAGCGACAAACACATACTACTGTAATTTGGTTTTTCATCCTGTGTATTGTCAGTTATCTCACAGTAAGGTTCATGAAGCTTTTTCCATTTCAGTTGTGCAGTGAAGTTTGATTCCGATATTGTCTCAAGGAAACAATTGTCTTTTTCAACGTATGAATTAATTAAAATTACAGTTTCAACCAACTACACATTCGTGCCAATTTTGTTCTTCATAAAAATCTCTTTTGTTTTGTGGTACTGAGTTTCAGATAATCTCGAAGAGGTTGAAACTTGAATCAGCAGTCCTTCAGCAATCACATTTTTAAGAATCCCCGAACTCCATTTCTTTTGGTGTTTGCTTTGAACTTTACTAATGTTATATGTTCTCATTCTTTTTTCATCTAACTATGATTCTTTCCTTTGATCCTTTGTTCATCCTTCAACATTAAGTAGTGTGTATTTGATAGATTAACTTCTTTCATTTGATTCTATAGTTCTAACAATAGTTTGGCAATTTTCGGTGCAGCCATCTTTGAATCTATGATTAAAAAAAATTCTTATTTTTTCATATTAACCAGCAGGAGTAGAAATTTAGCAGCAACAAGCGGGGAATTCTTCCTGGATTGATTGGTTCTAGGTTTCAGAGAGTAGCAGTGTGTCGCTGTCTTAGTATTCCTCAGCATTGATTCTGCCGTTGTGCTCCTTGAAAGGAATGAGCCTGATCCATTTGTGCTTAATGGTCATTTTGTATGAAAGGGTATCTAAATTAGTGCAGATGAACTGGGTTCATCACTACGATCAAATTGTAAAGCCATTTAAGTTCTATAACTCAATCAGTTTTATAGCCCTGTATTTTGATTCTTCAAGCATGACTGTTTTGCTGTTTTCAGAATATTAATAGCTATTAATAGCCCTGTCTTTTGATTCTTCAAGCATGACAGTTTTATATAACTCAATCACTCTGTTCCTGGATTGATGCTGTACCATTTGGTCACGAAATGGACAAGATTAATAGCTTGAGCTTGACCAACCACAGGCCCGTGGCACTCCCCCTGCACTCTTACCAAACGGAATAAAACCCAATGCTTGCCACAGTGATGTGCCTAGCTACTTACACCACACCTAGATCCTCTACCGTACTGTCGTTCGGTCACTGACGCGTAAACACCAAACTCACGAATCAATGACAAGCGATGTCGCGTAGTATGGTAAGGAAGCCGCTTTCACTTGCACCGCACAGAGGTTGTCTCATCGACTCCTTTTCGAGTCGGAAAAAAAAGGCCCGTTGTCTATTGTCGTACGGTTACTAATGCGCATGTTTTGAACCACGTGTCACCGACAAACAATGTCGAGCAGTACGGTCTACGCTGACAAGAACATCATATATGCAACATATATACAGGAAGTCGTTTGCGACAGCGGTGGCGAAGACTCAACCGTTGAGGGGGAGGCAGGAAAGGGGTCGGCAAGAAGTCGTTATTCACCGTAGCTCTTTGCGGAGAAATGGTCATGACTAAAATAGCTCGAGCCTGACCAACCACAGGCTCGTTTGAGCAGTACGGTCCACCGTATTATGCACTATTGTTTGGTCGCAGACGTGTAAATCTCGAACCCATATATCGGTGACAGACAATATCGAACAGCGCGTTAAAGGGAGCCGCATTCACTTGCACCGCACAAACCTTGTCTCATTGGCTCCTTTTCGAGTCGAGAAAAAAAAAAAAAAAAAGCCACCACTACCTTGTGGCCCCACCTGCCAGCGTGCGCACAGGGGGGACAGGCACACATCAACGAGACTGTAGACGAAGACTGTAGCCAGCGGCGTCCCCACCCACGAACCGCAAAAGCCACAGCGCCGCGGCTGCGAAGGGTACCGTTGCTGTTGGTGGCGATCGAGCGCGCGTGCCCACCTCCTCCTCCCACAGTCCTCACCATTTCTTCCTCTCCTCATCCCTCCCCGGCTCCTCGGATGCTCGCTCGCTTTGCCTCTAGCTGGCTCTCCCCCAAATCGATCCTCTCTCCGAAAAGCCGGGCGGGCCAGCGCGATTCGATTCGCTCCGAGCTAGCTAGGCGGCAGCTCGATCCATCGATCGATCGCTCGCCTTTCGCTCCGAGCTAGCTAGGCGGCACGCACGCAGTGCATGAGATACCACCGACCATGAGCTCCGAGGACTCGCTCAAGTCGCTCTCGCTCGACTACCTCAACCTGCTCATCAACGGCCAGGCGTTCAGCGACGTCGCGTTCAGCGTCGAGGGCCGCCTCGTGCACGCGCACCGCTGCGTCCTCGCCGCGCGCAGCCTCTTCTTCCGCAAGCTCTTCTGCGGCCTCGACCCCAACCACCAGCCGCCGCCGTCCTCCCGCGGCGCGGCCGCGCCGGAGCTGGTCATCCCCGTCAGCTCGATCCGGTACGAGGTGCTCGTGCTCGTGCTGCAGTTCCTCTACAGCGGCCAGGCGTCCGTGGCCGCGCCCAAGAGCGGGCCGCTGCCCGGGTGCGGCGCCCGCGGGTGCTGGCACACGCGCTGCGGCGCCGCCGTCGACCTC
>BCLG01001842.1:64099-89890 GCA_001602295.1 Zoysia matrella
TGACGCTTGGTCCTGCATTAGGTCCTAATTGAAACTTTTTCCGCCTGCAATTTAATTGCTTGGTCCTGTACAACATTTAACACTACTTGTATTCAGGTACAGCGACAAAACAGTTAAAACGTGAGTTTTGTGAGTAACTGAGAGCAGTGCAAAACTCACGGCAACGTCCATGTGGTAGTCAAAAACATGAAAATTGGTTTGCTCATATTTAGTGTTTTGCACTATCCTCGTTAATTCAGCTAGTAAAATGTTTGTGTGGTAACTTCATTGAGCATGCGGGTTAGAAATATGCCATTACGATTTTGTCAATTTTGAAATATGATACAACCGTGTCAATGATAGGGGGTCATCTATTTCAATGACATGTGGATCATGTTGGCATATCTCAAATTTTACAAAATTATAATAGCATGAATCAAATTAATCCTGATCATATACTACTCAGTTTTATAATATATATTTTTGTAATTAAATAAATATAATGAATTATTAATTAATTCATTATGGCACACATTTATTTAGAGAGTAGCTATCAGTTCCTACTAAAATACTGCCCAATCCATATCTTCTCTTACATATAACTGCTGCACCATATACGTAACTAATGCAGGTGAGTAATTTACTCTTAACCATGCTTACAAAAGAGCTAGCAATATGCTTGCATGGTGGGAAAGTATAACAATTGTATGCCTCTAAATTTTATGTGTTTTTACCCCTTTCTTGGTAAGATGTCTAAAACGAAAGTAAAACTGTAGGAGCACAGTCTAGAACTCATCAAACTGTGGCTAGCTCAAGGTTTCAAAAACAGTTTCAATCCCGAAAACCGGCCAACACTGGTTTGGTCGGTTTTCACGAAAACTGGAAAAAACCCGCTACAGTAAACTGTAAAAACTGGGCAAATATGAAAATCAAATTTTTGAGTGAAAACCGCACGGTTTTTCCGGTTTACTATTTTTGAATTTGAAACAAAATCATTTTGAGTGGTTTTTCACCAGTTTTTTTTTTACCGCTCGGTTTGACCGGTTTTTAGATTTTCAATTTTTTTGAATTTTTAAATTTTTTGAATTTTTTAAACCAAAAACCGGTGGTCCGGTGAAACCGAGCCGGACCGGTTTCACCGAATACCCTGAAAACCGGCCAGTTTTCATCGGTTTTGTAAACCCTGGGCTAGCTACATACTGAAGTGTACATTTATGTTTTATTCACAATGTAGTAGTATGAAGAGCACATTCCCATTCTATTTTTTGTGGCTTGATCAGCTTCTCTATCTTTTATCTGTAGATGGTATAAATGCCATACAGTTCTGTAGATGACTAGTACACTGACTGGTACTCGTACAATTATTTGTACCGTAGGACCTGTACCGATCACATGTGCGTGAACTGAAATTAAGCTTTTACTCTGAATCATTTAGTAGTACTCCCTCCGTCCTAAATTATTAGTCACTCAACGATTTTTCTTAAATTATAAATCATTTTTATTTTTTAATATATTTTTTCTCTTTCCAATAATTCTTTATTCCTATCTCTCTCCTTCTTATTTTCAACATTCTATCTTTTTTACTAGCTACTAATATATATCTCTGGACACCCCGCACATGTCCACATTTCATAATTTTGTGTGTCCACTAGGGTTGTAAATAGGTGTAACTAAAGTTAATCTGTGAACCTCTTTAGTTAAAAAATGAACTAGTTTCTCTAAAATAGAGGTGATTTTGAAAAGTTAGTTCGTCTAAGGTCCCGTTTGGAATGGAAGAAACTCTTTGTTTTTGTATTTTTTTTCTTGTGAAATTCTTATAAAATTACTGCATTTCAAATAAGGTCTAAAAGGTTTGGAGGGTAGCCTAATCTTTAGTTTTCACCCCTGGTGTCCAATTCGTTTCCATCGGCTGGATATATGCTGCTACCATCCATTTAATTTGCATCTTACGTATAAACATCCCTGTGAAAACTTTGTAGGAGTATTTATGTAACAACACAGTTCTGTGTCTACGTGCATTCTTTGAATACCTGAGCACAATTTCAAAGTCAAACCACACCATACAGCCAGAAACACACACACACACACACACTGTGCCTTGTGCAGTACTACTCTAGTACTACCACACCACTGATCATGAACATGAACACAGGCACACAGTTGTCTCTACACTCTTACGCCAGTACCGGTTGCTCCCTCCGTTTGTGTGTGTCACTGCAGCAGATTCCAATCCAGGGACGATAGATCGGCCATGTATTGTCCTAAGCCGTGACGCCGTCGATGGGGACGAAGAGCCAAGTAACCAGCACGCATATGCGGCTCGCGACGCCACTGTGCGACGGACTGTGGCCAAGTAACCGTGCAGCTGGTCGTGGTCGATGGTCCCTGTGACCCCGAACGAACGCGGCAGTACTATGCTCTCTCTCTCTCTCTCTCTCGGTCGACTGATGTGATGAACATCTTCAGTGGACCGTTGCAGGGTTGTGGGTTCCTCCAGAACTGTTCCTGCTGCATGCGCTAGCGTGGACTGCATCGAATCGATCATTTGCTTTCAGTTCTCAATCGATCTCCCGGGACTCGAGATTGGTAGTAAGTGGTATCTTTGGTCAATAACTATAAGCATCTCGATCGATTCTCAGGACCATATGGCTCGCCGGCATGGAATTTTATCTCAGAATTTTCAGCCGCAATAAGCGTGCGTGCACAACATCATCGCTCTTGTCTAGATGACTGTTGTGTTGTGGCGTCCATGTGAGCATGGCGCCGACTGCCGAGAGAGAGTCTTTACAGTGAGACAACGTCCGATCACTTGAATTGAAGAAGGCAAGAAGCCTGTCTCCGTCTCTGATGGTTTATCTCGACCTCTTTTAAGTCTTTGCATTGCATGCATCTCTCCACTCCCAGGTGCAGTCGATCTGTCTGCCCTGTAAGGAGGAGATGGAGCTAGGCGCACAGTGCCAGTAGCATGTGATGTCTTTATTACATATATATAGTGTGGACTTTAGAGAACAGAGGCGCATGGCACGGATGTCGCCTTTGCCCAACTCGAGCTCCTGGCATAGTCGTTACCCAACTCTCTCGGCTTTTGACCTCACTCTCCG
Organism: Zoysia matrella; assembly: GCA_001602295.1. Lineage (NCBI taxonomy): Eukaryota > Viridiplantae > Streptophyta > Magnoliopsida > Poales > Poaceae > Zoysia > Zoysia matrella. The sequence continues at coordinate 67,180 of BCLG01001842.1, forward strand.
TGCATGGGACAGGAAGAGGTTGCATGCTCTAGCGAGGGGACACAGAAACGGAAAGGAACGTGCACTCGTGTCGAGTGATTTCACGGGCGCGAGGGGCAGTGCACAAATAGGGATCATGTGTACTCATCCACGCGTCAGCGCCTTCCAATTTCACGTCAATTTCAGTGCATGCAAAGGGGTTCTCACCACGGTTGGACTGTTTTAGTACTTATCAGACATCAGCTTGATCAGGTTTTTTTGGTTGGCGTTATATAGGAGTACTCCGTAGGAGTAGTGGCTTGAGGTCTTTAAGCCTGCAAAGCTGGTAAACGCAGGTCTGCTGGATTAACGAACCAATAATATGGGACAGAGTTTGCAGGGCGCGCACACAGCCGCAGGTAGCCTGATGAGTGCATGAGGCCTGCTGATCTGATCTTGATCTGATCTTAGAGGAGCAGCAGCTGCAGGCACAGCCATGCATGCCCCGTGACAAAGGAGGTGTCACATCAACACAGGCCATGACTTTTCTGTCGTACTCGCCGTAGCTCTAGCCTCAGGGGTCAGGGCCGCGCTATGCTTTCCGGTTAGACCTACCCCTCTCTCTCCCTTGATCTGCCCGGGGTCTATTAAACTGATCAAAACTAGCTGGTTTTTGCGGTTTTTGATAAAATCGATCTGATTCAGTTTAAAAGGTCAGTCAATTTTCGGTTCAATAAATTAAAAAAAATTCAAAAACTCAAAAAAATTTGAAATTCCCTAAACTAGTCAAACCGATCGATAAACTAGTCAAACCGACCGATAAACCGATCAAACCGGTGAAAAACCGCTCGAACCGATTTGATTTCAAATTCAAAAAGAGTAAACCAGAAAAATCGGCCGGTAAACCGCTAAAATCGGCTGGTTTTCTATAAAAAATTTGATTTTTGAATTTGCTTGATTTTTTCGATTTACTACAATGGTTTTTCCCGTTTCCACGAAAATCGACTAAACTGGTGCCAGCCGGTTTTCGAAACCAAACCGGTTTCTCAAACCTTAGATCTGCCTGGGCGTTCCAGCACTGACAGCAGCTCGTAAAGCCGCAAAGCTCATTGCGCGCTTAGAATAGTCTAGCTCTGGCTTCGATCAAATTAGACGCGAGAACGGGATAGAGCCAAAGCAAAATTCAAGCTGGTTTGAGGTTTAGGGACAGCCCAATTTTACCGTGCTTTAAACATCATCATCAAAATAGAAGTTGTACCATCAGATTAGTTACAGGATGATTTTTGACGGTTGGAACTCCTAACGCAGGCCCAGGCCAGGAGCCCAAGCTTGGGCGTCCACTGGGCCTGACAATTTAGCGCCGAGACAGGGGAGCCGCCAGCCTAGCAGACGCGTACCATGGGCTGGGAGTTATCGGCCCAGTAGAAAATGTGTCCAGACCGCTGTTCGGCTTCGCCAAGCCGTCTGAGTAGACCGACCACGCAAGGATTCCGAGAAGATGGTCCATTTTCTTTCTTGGTGAGTAGTGAACACTGATTACTTCTTGACTCTGAAGAATACTACTGAAACCATTCATTTCATTTTACTAGCAGCACTAACCTCGTCAGCAAACAAAGATCACAAATGCAACTCGAGTAGCAGCTTTCAAGTCTGAATTTTCTCCAGTATGCCAGTTTTCAGTTAAAAATTCAATTTTTTTTTGGAAATTTTGAAAATAAAATAAAAAAATGATAAGACTAAAAAGGTAAGCTGATGAAACCAGTGTGTTACAAAATTTAGAAATTCAAAGCTAGCAAATCTGCTCAGTAAACCAGGAATCAATCTAATTTCATCTAAATTTTGATTCTTAAAATTTATAATGTGATTCCACCAGTTTTCACTATTTTTTTTTTAATAAACCAGCGAGGACCGATGTCACCGCATCAAACGGTAAGTTAAACCCTACTCCTGTCGTGATCCAAGCCCCACAAATTGACAAATGCAATTTGCGCGCAGTTGGTGGCCTTTTATTGAGTCGAACGGGACCTGGGCCAGGCCGAGTGCATAATAATCCGTGGCACGACCATCCACGACGTGCGCCACGCTCCCCACCTTCGATTCCCTTGCCATGTCAGCATAAGACTCATCCCGTCGGGGTCCGTGGCGCCTACGGCATCCCACTCATATGCTACGCTGCCTCTCGAAGCGGATTTTATAAGGCCGGCCACATATACGGTGGATCAATCCACCGTTCATCAGTACGTCGAGATGCGCGACAAACTGTGCGATGGTAGAAGTGTTTTATGGCGACCGGAACATGTGCGCACTATTGTGTGCATGCGAACTTCAGTGAAACAATAAGTCGGACCCGGATAGAATTTTTGAAATTTGAACTTCCTTGCCGCGTTCGTGTTAATGCCTTGGCCGAACCTTTGTGACGCAGTGGCCCCCACTCGCTTCCCACTCTTCTTCACCATTGCCGACTGCTTTGGCCTGCTCCGTCCGCGTGGGAGGGAAGGCGACCACCGCCGGCGAGGTATCTTCCGGATACAATGTCGAGATTGGGCATCAGTAGCAGCGGCCCCGCCGCATTTGGGAGGTCTGCAACGGTTAGATGCGGCTCGTCCCCCACATCTTGAGCATGTACATCGCCTTCTCCGTGGCAAGTGCTATCGTCGGATTCGAGGTGTCATCTTCAAACATGGGAAGAGAGGGTGCCAGGTTCATTCGTGGGAATTTTTTGTGCAGTGATGAAGTATTTCGATGACTACACGAAACAATCTCTTAAACCGGAGGATGGTCCGAATGCTGCCTGTTTGCAGATTGTGCGACGCAGAAGAGGATGTCATAAGTTCATATCAGACGGGCATATTAGGTGCGGAGGATGCTCTGATGTGTGATGTGCGCAAGGATGCCTCTACAGCAGTGCGGAAGAGGTTAGTTCATAGGTTTTCGGAAGGGAGTGAAAAAAACTGCAATTATACAAAGTATGCATTTGGATATGTAATTGGTACGGAGAAGTCGATTTATTTTTATTGCTGCACTCGATTACGGGTATTTCAGCATGTAAAGTCTTAATTGTGGCAGTACCTGCAGCCATGGCGAAAATCCCAACTCCACAGCTGAAGCACCGGTAATTCATGGTTTATGTGGGACACCATTCCCAGCTGATGCGGCTACTGGCGAAGAAGATGATTACAGATGCGGTGAACATTCAGATGAGAGAATGGATAATATGACTGGGAGATGTGGATTAGCATTTGAATCATGGCATATTAGCCGACAAAGGTACCATCAATCGATAAGAAGTTTGTGTTTTTTGTAACCACTTGAATGGTGACACTGTTTGGTTGCTTGCGTAGTTTTTAATATCAGGCAATTGTTACGTCTCGTAGCTGCATACTCCCTGCGTCAAACAATATTGGTTACTGAAGGTCTAAGCGTAGTGGTTGTTGTCATGTGCAAGCAGATTAGATATTGTTGCATTGTGCATTATGATGGCCTGTATATTTTATTGTCGCAGAAACAGAAGAATATTGCGGGCTGACTATAATGTCCATAATCTTTGTTGAAATGTGTAGGCCGCTTGGTATACGTGGACTAGCCGAAAGAACAGCAGTGCCTGGACGGCTGACAGCCATAGAGGAAGCCCTTCTTAGTTTCTAGGATAGATCAGGAGAATGTGTCATTGTTCCAAAGGTTGGTGTAACCTTTGATTCATACGAAGAAGGTTTTAACTACTACAACTTACATTCATGAGAGAGAGGTTTCGGTATACGTTGCGGCGGAAATGAGAAAAACATGCATGGATATATACTGATGAAGGAGCTTGTCTGTATGTGCCAAGTATATAATGGAACATAGATGCTGCTTAATACTGATTACATGCCTCACAGCTTCTATGAATTACTGATAGTTTCAATTATCGTTGATTCTTGGTTCAGGGACAGCCGCTGTCCTCTGTGAAGAGTTCAATTAGATGTGGTTGCAAGTCAAAGCTTGTCCTACACAGAACAGATGATCACGGATGGTACGTACGTCTCGTTGTGGATGACCATAACCACCCACTATCAGAGAAACTCGGTGAGAAGCGGCACTGGGCTTCACATAAACACCTGGACATATATAGCACAAATGTTATTAGGCACCTGAGAAGTAACAATGTAAATCTGTCAAAGGTGTACGGTGTGATGTTAAGTATTTTTGGATCCGATGGTGCTGCACCTTTCACAAAGAGGAAGCTGAAGACCCTGTGCGGAGCACTTGCAAGGCAAACTGCTATTGACGACATAAGAAAAACTGTTGAGTTGTTTATGCAACTACGAGATGCAGACCCCGGGTTCACATACAAGGTTGATTTTGATGATGAGGATACCATTCAGACACTGATGTGGACAAATGGCTATGGAAAGATGCAATACACACACTTTGATGATGTTATTAGCGTTGACACCACATATAAGACCAACCTGTATGGCATGCCGTTTGAGATGTTCGTTGGTGTCAACAATCTGCAGCTGTAAAGGCTAAAAACCCACCAAAGTGTGGAGGATGTAATCTAGTTGGTCGCACAAAGCAGCACCGTCAAAAGAAACAATTGGAGAGACAGGCAGCAATGATGCGAAATGCAATGTGACGTTTGCTGGAAAGATGACCTTGATGTTTGGGGAGGATGGTCTTATGTATTTTGGATGCAAGGTGTAAGTGGTATGTGGAGACAATTCAAGTTTCCTTAGGTATTCTGTGGTGTGACTGAAATGTACAACATTCAGTAAAATGCGTAGTAGCAGAAGCGCATTGTAATGTGCGTGAGTTCGGTGTGTCATATGAATGTATTTCAAACAGACTGGCTACTGAAACAAATTATTTCATTGGAAAGTGATGCAGGCAAATTTTGTAAATCTGTAACGAGTGCATATTAAGCTTGTATACTAAACTTAATTCATGTGAGTAACATATAACGATAGCAACAAAGAAAGGTAATGCAGAAAGCATAACGTCTGTGAATGAAGAAAGGACATGAGTACGTATTTCAATGCTCACACCTTGGCAGGTATAAGAGTTGGTAGGCTGCAGCAAATGGTAGTTGGACGCCGTGCTGCTGGTAATATTTTTTGCCCCGGTTTACAAGTTCCATTGCTCTGCTTCTTGGTTCCGCGGAGCGGATGATATGATTGCACTGCTGCAAAATGTATGTATCAGCATTAAGTGCGACCAGTGGCCGGTGGGTAAAACAGCGTTCCGGTGCACTATAGAAGTCCCAGCGACTGCTATCCGACCCATCACCAGAATAAGTAGAAGTTGCTGTTCATTTTTCTCCGAAAGAACCGAAATGGTTCTGTAAGAAGCAGGCACGCATCAGCACTTCTCTTTTGCAGCGCTGAGATAGGAAATGGGAACTGCGGAGCAGCTGCCGCCCACTCTGGTGGAGGAGTCGATGAGCGCTTCATCGAGCAACCCTTCTCTCTCATCTTCACCAATCACAGTTCTTGCAGGGACAACACAGGTATCCATTCGATACTGCATTTTGTTTGTTCTTATCATGCATCGAAAGAGGACCATGCGTCTTTCATTGAGTTGTATGCTTACACAAGCAGGTCATCGGAGGAGATGGATACTTGGACCCCGGATTGTACACCATCGACGCCGGAGACCACCTTACTGAGGGCTTTACTACTGGGCCGATGGGGTTTTTTTTTATTGTCTTTTCTGCAGCGTTCAGTTGAAGCCACGGTCAGCATAGGCAGCATGATTACGGTCGCAATTCCAGAGCACCAGCCGGATTGTCAAGAAGCCATTCCAAGCACTGGGATACAAGAAGGGACAGGAGAAACACATGAGGAAGTCACCATCCCTCGAACGAACGCAGAGGGAGAAGATGGTTCTGATTGCGATGTTGGTTCAACATCAAAACCAAACGCGAGACACCTGATGCCCAGAGGAGTGAGACTAGTTACAATGGCAGTGGGTCTTTCAAACGGCGCAAGCTTTTCTAGGTCCTCGTGTAGCAAGGATGCAAAAAGCAGTGGGTGTTTCGAACGTTCGACTCTTAGAATTAGTCATTTGGAGAAGGTAACTGAAGGTGTTTTTTTTTGCAATTGAAACATGTTTGCGCTCGTACGGATTTTTCGTTGCACAGTAATTATATTATAACAAAGTTGCGTGATTTTCGCGTGGATTGAACCAACATCAAATGCAAAGCGTAGGAACAAAATGAAAGTACGGACACAAAAATGGACGGGACATGGAGTACAGTGTCATCATTCGTTTTTTGCTCTTGCGACCATCATGCGGGGAGCAAAACAAATTAAACAGTGAAGTTGTTGGCAGCGCATACCGGATAGGTGGGTCAAAATTATTATGCCGGCGTAGTGACGGTTTACAGAAGATGAATGAGTGATACATGCAGAGGAACTGTACCGCAAGGGTTTAATTGACAAGTGCAAATGAGCTATTAGCAGCGGCGGAGCTAGGCACGATCTTAAGAGGGGCTAATCATTAGTTTGATTAATTTTTTGAACTTTTCAATAAAATAGAAAGAAAATTTTTCTCAATTTTTTATAAAAAATATATTAATCTCTCAAATAATCAGTTAAAAATATTAATATCTGAAACTTTTTCCCAAAGGGTGCCAGGGCCCCGGCTGGCCCTCTCCTGGCTCGCCGGTGGCTATTAGCAACAGTAACTGATCCATGAAGTGTGATGCAAAATAACGGAGGTTACTTCAACAGTTATCCGTGCAAGCGCAATTTAGGGGACGAGCTACTAGTAGCCCTTACACCAGGACCCGCCGCAGGCGTGCGACCTACCAGCGGCACTCTAATCCATAAAGTTGGGGATGGGGTTTAACTTCACTGCCAGTGAAATGACCGCACGTAGCAGTGGAAGTAAAGACGACGCGGACATCAACTAGCTACGCACTGTTCCCACCTTCTCCAAGACCATCGGCCTGGCCGCCGCCGAACACTGCGTGCAAGAAAACCTCCGTCGATCTTGAAAAGTAGAGCAAGACGGAGAGAGCAGCTCACCTCCCTTGCAGCCGAGTGAAACAAGGTGAGCCCCTAATCGTCATCGGGTGCAGTATTCGTAACCAGCCATGTCGCTTTCCATCGGAGTGGGTTTTTTTTTGGAAATCCATCTGAATCCTGCAAACTCATGTCGTATTACTAGTCTGCTTGCATTTTCAGGGACAGGTTCGCGGGGATGAATACGTTGCGTCGATCGTCGCGGACGACCAGTAAAGCGGCAATGCATAGATCTGTCGCCGAAAGTCACGCAACTGGCTCCTCACCGACATCGGGTGGCGACGACGAGCTGTCCCCTGTGCCATAGAAGACGGGGGATGAGGCCGGCATACTATGCAGCTGCCATAGCCCCAGGTTAGTGCGTCTTGCGCTTTCGGGGCTGGATGATGGGAAGCGCTCCCTGGTAAGCGAAATCGGACTTGGTGGGCTGCTTGATATCCCGACGATATCAAAGCTTAGACAGAGGTTTGTCGTTGTGGCTACTCCGCAAGTTAGATCCAGACACGGGGGAGATCGTTTTTGAGGATGGTGTAAAGCTCAAAATCAACGAGTCTGATGTCAGTAGGGTGCTTTCAGTACGTAGTAGCGGCAAGATTGTAGGTGGTACATCAGCTGCGGAGCCCACAGTTGTCGAAGGTAGAGTCAAGTCCATTCTTGGAGTTAGTCATCTGGATTTGTCAACTGTAAAGCACGTATGGTACTTGCTAAAGGCCCGGGCAACGCTAGATGCTGAGGCAGGAAGAGCATTCCGTGCAGCAGCAGCTTTGATTTGTTCTGCATACTTTTTATGGTCCAACTCTAGAGGTGGGGCAAGCATTTGTAAGGACCTGCTAGAAGCTGTTAGTGCAGCGGATCAACTACACGAGTACAACTGGGCTGAGTTTGTCATACGAACACTACGACAGTCAGCACGCCGAGTGCAAGATGACATCAAAACTGGCACACGTCACCTACTGCTTGGTGGTTGCCTGCATTTCTTGCAGGTAACAAAATATATGTATGCAACTTGAAATAGTACGTATTGAACGTGTAAACCTTTTGGTTATGTACTGACAACCCAGACATTACATTTCTTTTTGGGTAGGTGTTCTATATGGAAAGTCTGGACCTTGGAGCACATTCAGTGCAGGGCCCTGGAATACCGCGGATGTTGATGTACACTAGGGATAAGCTGCGTGAGCTAGCACGATTGGACAAGAGCAACACATCAAGTGGTGTAGCTGCTTCATTCGGCAGGGCTCCGGAACAAAAACATCGTAATTAATGTAACTTCTTGCAATTAGCACGTCCCTGTGACAATTCGACTCTGTGCTATGTGTTTACCTGCAACATTTGCGAGATTTGGACACAAGTTTTTTTTGACTTGCAACATCATGCAACAGGTGCTTCGGTCTGCAATTCCACAGGCACAGTTGCGTGGAAAAGGTGTCCGGTCCAACATTAGGCCAACTGGACGTCAGGAAAGTAATACACCTTCTGTCAGCAGGCTCGATCAGCAATGGGCAACAAAGGTTATTCAGATTCTTACACAAAGAGATGAAAAACTGGTCGATGATTTGAAATGTGCTCTAGAAGCGATGAGAGATAGCTTGGCACAAGATATAAAAAAAGTGGCTCAGGAGATGGGGGGGAGCACAATTGGTAGCAGCACAAGAGAGAGCACTTCACATTTGGACACCCAACCTACCCTGGATAATCCTAGAGTTCCAGAAGCCACAGGTACGATACACCAGCATCCATTATGTACCATGGTTTTCCTGTTGCCCAGAGCAAACGTCCAATATTTCTTTACAGCGAACCTTTGATACATCGAAAGTCTTGTGCTTCCTGTTTCTGGTGACAGATAAAGGCAACCATGGCGCAGGAGCGCAAACACTGGCAGGGGAACGAAGGATTGGGGGGGAAACGGTATAAAAGATGTGCCAAAAGGAACCTTATAAGTGAGTTAACAGCATTGATAACCATCCTTTGTTGTTACTTATTAATTTGCACATAAAAATTCACACTGCTACAATCAATATGCTCCATTTACAGGGAATGTTTACCCAACAGAACACTTTGATGATGAGACGGACCAAACCCCATTGAAGAAACATCGGCATGATACTGAGAGTATCGCATCTCACCTAGGTGAGTTTGAAAACCTTACAGATCTTTTATCATACTGCAAAACAACTATGCCCCCATATTTGTATATAAAAACATATAATTGTCATTGTCAGAGACAATGCCTGATGCGTAACAGTTATCAAATTCAGTACAATATTGCTGACATCCATTTACGCCACTGAATTATTGGATGCAGAGAGGAACAGCATTGTTCCTGCTTCAGCAACGCTTCCACGTGTAGACCGGCCCCAGCCGAGGAGGGGACAAATGGGAATACATACATTTAAGAATCCACTTTTCCCGTTCCTCGAACATAAACTTGAAGAAGCAACACCAACGATGGAAACATTATACAGCTGGTTGATGAGGTACACCGGGGATGAGCTAGACAGGTACATTTTCATTGACTAGGACATTACAGTACTGCTTGTACACACTAAGTACTACTATAAGTCATCAGAGGACTTATACCAGTTTGTTCATGAAACAGAGAATGGATAGTGCACATGCGTGCTGGCACATAAATTCGTGTGAATGGATGGAGGCTGAAGATGAAGATGCAGCCTGGGGGGAGTATTGGGATCAGGGTGTCAACGCTTGTTTTCAGAGTCATTGAGCATGATGAGCATAAACTATACAAGCACCTTCAAGTGCCTAGATGCCGACACTACATGTCACCGGAATGGGTGGTATGTACTTTCAACCCACTGAAACTATTGTTGCAGCATTTGGAAAAAATATTACTACGCAACAGGATAAACAAACATATGTCTCTGATGCTTGATGCATATGCTTAGTTACAAGTTCTAGTGCAAAGTGGCGTCCTGAACGGTCTTGAGGGACACTACACGGGGGCGGCGTGTACTATGATCCAACCACATGCGAGCTGGTATATATTACATATTGCGATTTTTTTCTATTGATAACATTGTACTTGAAAAATAATAATGGAGAATGTACCAGCAGTTCATTGTTGCAGTTATGATGGAAGGTTACTGGGCATGCTACATTTGGGATATTGACAACAAGTGCATCAACGTCATTGACCCTGTGCACATGAATGGAACAGAAGAAGCGCTCGAACAGAAGCACTACAAATATGTTGAACTATTGCACTCTGCGTTCTTCCGCTGCAAAGAACATTTCTATCCGAAATGGATCATTGAACATGAGGGGTGCGGCGTTAAATACATCCATCACCTGACACCACCTGCTTCAAAGTACAGAAAATCCTATTCATGAAGTGCATGTACCATTTTGATGCCCTAAATATAACCGTGAAGCTAATGCAAGAATTATGGTTTCTACAGGTCAGATTCGTTCTTCCATACTGTACACTACGCACTGCATTTCGATGGTACGACTCTCCACTACGCAATACCAGAGGTACCGAGAGATTAGCTACTTTGCATTAACGTTTCTGTAAACTTCCATCGAAACAGTCAGTATGCTCACTACCGGAAACCGAGCGTTTGCGGAGTGCCTATAAAACACTTGGTAAAATATTTGTCGAGTGCCACCCGCGGCAAATCTCACTTGGTTTAGTTTGTGACGGCAAACAGTTGTTTGCCGAGTGCTTTTTGTCGTGCACTCAGCAAACCCTTTGTCGAGTGCCTTCTCGACACTTTGGCAAACATTGAACCGAAAAAAGCACGAAAAAAAAATCAAATTTTTTTTTTGCCCGGGAGTCTCATATTTTTCGCACTAACCGGTCACGGTAGTTTTTGCAAATCAGTCAGTCGCCGGTTTTCAAATTCGAACCCGTGACCTCCCTTACCCGCGCTCCTCTCTAACCACTCTATCACAATGACACAATGTCACTTGTGTTATTCTATTTTAGTTTCAGACATATTATACAAAACTGAGTGTAAATTGCTTGTTTGAGGCCCTAAATGAATTCAAATCAAAAAGTCGTCAACTACAAAGTTTTAAAACTTTTCGAGATCTACAACTTTCATTTTGGTAGTTTATCCATCCGAGGTTGTTTACAAAATTTGAATTTCAAATTTAAAAAATTCAAACGTAGTTTTCGATTAGAAGATGATTTCAAATCAAAAAGTTGTCAACTACAAAGTTTCCTAATTTTTCGAGATTTACAACTTTCATTTTGGTTGTTTCTTCGTTCGAGGTCGTTTGAAAATTTCAAATTTTGAACTTGTTTGCTAAGAGTTTTTTTTTTTCACTCGGCAAAACAGTGATTTGTCGAGTGTTTTTTGTTTTGCACTCGGCAAACAAGAAACACTCGACTTTTTAAAGCATATTTGGAGCAGCAAATTAATTCAAATTAAAAAGTTCAACTACAAAGTTGTATAACTTTTTAAGATCTATAACTTTTATTTACAACTTTTATTTTAGTCATTTGTTCATTTGATATAGTGGTAGTAAAATTGTTCATAAATCTTATATCTTTTTTATAGTTTCATGAAATTATATGAGATATATAGATTTTGTGAACAATGTTACTATCGCTTTGTTGAAGAAATGATCAAAATAAAAGTTGTAGATCTTAAAAAGTTATACAACTTTGTAGTTAAAAACTTTTTCATTTGAATTAATTTGCTGCTCTAAATGTGCTTTAAGATATATAGATTTTGTGAACAACGTCGAAGAAATGATCAAAATAAAAGTTATAGATTTTAAAAAGTTATAAAACTTTGTAGTTAAAATTTTTTTCATTTGAATTAATTTGCTGCTTTAAATGTGCTTTAAAAAATCGGATGTTTCTTGTTTGTCGAGTGTAAAACAAAAAACACTTCACTGTTTTGTCGAGTGCAAAAAAAAAACACTCGGTAAACATGCAAATTTTTGAATGCAAAAAAAAAACACTAGGCAAACTTGAAAATTTGTCGAGTACAAAACCAAAAACACTCGGCAAATACTTTGTTTGTCGAGTGCTTTTATTTTGCCGAGTGTTTTTCGCTTATCACTCCGCAAAAAGTTTGCCGAGTGCTCGAAAGATTACACTCGGCAAAAAGTGGCTTTACAAGTTACTGAAGCTTAAGTGGAACGAGGGTCGCCTACCATCCCCAATATGCATCGATCTGACATAATGTCTTCAACAAATGAAGACAGCTTTCTGGAAATATGAAGTAGGGGGTTAAAACTGATGATAGTATCATAGTGAATATTGTAAGGAGTCTCGAACTGTTGGCTGACATGTAATACAGCAATCAAGAACGTGTAAGTTGCGATAAAGTGTATATTTGATTGTTGGAACATGTTGTCCTGTATGGCTTGCATAACACCGCTCATTTGCTGTTGTCACAACCTAACGCAGTATGCAGTTGTGCTTGTTCTTTTATGTTGGCATCGTATCACTTACTGAGGCAATTGAGACGAAAATAACGCAGAAGGAATGTGTTACGAAAAAAAAAACAATGAAGACGAGAACAAGTGCTTTCATGTGCAGCAGCGACCAAAATTAAACAGACAGACAACAAGTAATCGATTTATACTAAACTACCCCACAAGGTTGGTAGACTTAATGTAATTACATACCCAAAATGCGACACCTTTGAGCAAAAGCAGATGCATCTGAAACTTTAGGACCAGCATCGGACTGCAGTTGCTATTTGCAATAGCTGACGCAATTGAAACTTGTGCTTGTATTTTGCTGTGAGCATCCGAGATCACAAATGAAATAAACAAGCAGCAAGTCATCAGACTACACTACACTTCCATACACAGTAGCTGTCCTTAGTGTAAGTATACACCAGAATATTACAGTCTTGACCAGTAACCCGCATGTTCGGTTAAAGCACTAACACATGTGTACCCACACCTACACAGAACATAGAGGCCGCAGTGATCTCCAGGACAGTATTACCACACTGAATCTCCAAGGATGTTAGTAATGCCCAGCGGAAGACAAGTGTTATTGCCCTGAATTGTCAGCGGATGTTAGTAACAGCTCAGTGGCACATTTTACAAGTGACTGTTTCAGTAGATTAGCAACATGAGACTTCATGCGTGTGTTCGGGTTCGGCCCCATAGGATCAAGGACATGTATAACCTTTTCCCACATGTCAAAGGCAAAACAGCACCAACCCTGGTTAATGCAAGCCGGGGCCAATATCTAACACAAAAAGATGACCAAAAAAAGTGAGGTTCATGGCTATAACACATAAGACAGGACGAACGAAATCCAGATGCAGTTACTTGTTATGTAATCAATTACATATGACTAAATTATTCTATTACTTACAAAACGACATGCCGCCAGATTATATGGGACATTATCACCTATGAACTGCTCCCTTATCGACTGGATTTCGAGAATGTTATATTCATCAATAGTGAACCCCTGCATACAGATATTGATTATGGCCGCCATGTCCCAATTCCCATATATGCAACTTATTTAACAAGGAAAAGTGAACGAGAAAATGTATACTTACAAAAAAATCAGACTCCAACCAATGCCGCCACCTGCATTTCCATGAATTTGCATGCATCTGTGCATCAAGCTGAGTCATTCGTCTGATGAGCAAATCACATACGGCAGTCTGCATAGGTATAGCGTCAACAAAGCAATCCTTGAAAGCATATCCATTCAACTCAATATGCATAGGAACCTCGTGAATAATCCACTTCCTATGTAACAAAAGAACATAGAACGGATGAAATACAGAACTGCAATTTGCCGTCATGTGATACTATAAATATGAAAACACAACCAGAAATACCTTTTAAAGTGCGATTCACCGGTTGCAAACACCCATCTACGAAGCTTGTCGCAAACCTCAGGGTCATTTACCGGGTGAATGCAACCCATATTCCATGGACACCGTGCTTTCTCATCCATCTTAACCTTGGCTTTGACATGCGGTTCGATGCAGCGCTGTCCGTACAGAATCTTGCCATCAGCTCCCTCAACCTCATCAGCTCTGCACATCTCATGCAGTACCATTACTCCACAGTCCCTCTTCAAGGCTTGAAGTTCATCTGCTGCTGGTCCTGTTTTGTCTGATTGGACAGGGGTAACAAATCTTGGATGTACAGTTCATCCGGCAGCTTGTTGTTTCTGCATGGCAATAGCATCACCTGGTTTACATACAGTATGTGTCGTTGCGATATGTCAGTTGGGATTGGGAACATTACGTGTGAATTTGGTTAGAACATCAATGGAACCAGAATTTATGTGGACAATTCTCTTACCAGTGCTTGAACATCCACGTGCTTTTTTGACTCCAGTACTTGATGGCACCATAGTGGACCTTTTCTGGATAGCATCAGCGGAATGACCCGTTCCAGCAGGAGACAAGGTTGCAGCTGAACCTATGTTGGCCCTAAGCTGGGGAAAATAAAAAGATGAAGCGAATAATATGAAACGGATGGCACGCACACTTTGTGTAAGTTAAATGAAAATTACATATGAAGTGAAATTTCAGAACTAGGGGCATGTCAAACCTTCATCATCGGACATAACTCGCTGCTTCCCAGTGATGTTCCTTGACGTAGTAGGTGTGGTAACTGCAGTAAGGTACAATAAGTTACTGATATCCTGATATGAACAAAGTAACAGACCCAAGATACTCACAAATATTAGCATTTGACGCACTATCCGCAGAGAACGCAGCAGATAGTTCACAATGGGTGCTGCCAGATTCAATGGCGCCCAATATATAATCAGCTAAACCGACGACATGATCTGTCCCCTGGGTCCTGTATTCCGTATTAAGCCGAACAAGGTTACAATTAAACCTCTTCAACTGATCAGCAACCTTTGATCGCACCTAATGAGGCAAATAAAATTTTTTACTCAGCACACATCATACCATGGTTGGATACTTCTGACTGATCATATGCATCAGCTTCTTCTGATCGTATCCCAATTGACCAGGGTGGATGGATGCCTCTCCAGATGCCTGCCCAATTGAAGCAGCAGAATGGAAATTGTACGGCGTGTAGTGTCCCTGGTTAGAAGGTGTCTTTGCAATTGGCACATCGTCCGGTGTGGTTGCAAAACACTTATAACGAACTTCAGATACATCCCGGAACTGCAACATTAAAAATTCAACATTACTACAAAATCAGGATGCAAGGTCAATGGGGATTACGCAACTCGTGCGTAATGACTTCAGAAAGAAAACAATATTTCACCTTACGCAATCCGAATGTGATCTCTCCTGATATAGGGTCCTGTGCCGTATCAGCTTGACAGAACCTAGCGATGTTCTCGGAACTGAAATCCTTTACCCTTGGCACAACTGATTGATCAAATTTCATTAACCCCATCTCCAAGTTGTCAAGGTACAGAACCTGAATATGTCAAACAAACACAGTGCAAAGTAAATTATTCACATGGTCCACAACATCTTTGTGTATGTAAAACTGTAACCTAATATAGGCACACTAACCTGCAAGAACAAATGGCACCCCGAAATGTTTGACACTGACCCTTTACGAACAAGGTCTGACTGCACTTTCCTCGCTGCATTGATGAGTGCGTTCAACACAAACGCTGCCCAATTGAAATTTTTTATTTCTTCGGTCCGCCGAAGGGCCCCCTAGAACGTCACGTTCAGATAATCATGCTTACAAGATGGCGTGAATACCTTACCCATTGCATACACTACAAATGCAATCTTAAAAGATTCAACTACTGCGCCGGGCGTGTTTTCATCTATTTCAAGATGCAATGTCTCCTCAAATATCTTTAGCTTATGGCCATGATTATCAGTGAACGCTATACTCCTTTGTATAGCTTCCATCGCCTCTTGTGTGACATAAGCATCAGGACCCATAATGTCCTTCCCACCATGTGGAATACCCATAATCATGGACAAGTCCTTTGGATACAAGTGCATCAAACGACCATCTGGAAACCTTAGGCACGATTCTTGACAGTCTACGTGTCGCATAAGCCAGACGCTAAACTTAATATTCAGCTTGGTAATCCTAGGCATCTCCAACAAACCCCCAAAACCTATGGATCTAACCAACTGCTTCTTGAACTCGTTAAATGTCCTTACGATATTGACAAATTTGTTCGTTGACGACCTAGAAATAGTACCCGAGGCAGACCCAGGCACCACATTTACGGGAGAACCATCGGGTGACGCCGCTTCGCCGGCACCTTCAGCGTCGGAAGGATTGCTTCCAGGCATCCACTACAGCCGGCAGGAAGAAAGTAAGAAAGGGACACGAGAGGATATTGGGGGAACGACAAAATATTACCTCAAATGTTGGTGCCAATCCGGGGTGCTTCATATCCCTGGTACCTTGACGGAGAAGCAAGTCGGGAGCTGTATCTATCGCGGCAGAGAGGGCAGTGCGCGAGGAAAATGATGACGGTGGCACCTGGGTGAGCGAGGATCCGACGGGGAGAGAGACGGTGCAGCGATTAATGCTCGCGCGGAGCAATATGCGGCCTCATCTCTTGGACCGTCGCACATAAAGACCAGGGCACCGTGGCACATGACCGTCAAAATGGGCAACCATCTCTAATGTTCTACGGTCTAAAGTCGAATCTGCGAAATAGGAGGCGGGTACAAAGTGTACACTATTTATAGCAACATCACATTAGCGGCAAACTATTTTGTAATTCTCGCGCTGCCTCTCATCTCCCATTCCTCTCTCTCTCACCTTTTTCTAAGGGCAAATTTACAATTTTGCAATTCAAGTTACTGAAATTTTCTGTTGCAAAATCCTCAGTTTATTCTAGGTACAAGAACACAGTGGACTTCATGTAGAACGGCACAAAGCTATTGTTGGTGCTAATGCATTTGCTCATGAAAGTGGAATTCATCAGGTAAGCTAATCCACAGTAGCGGTGGAGTCGTAGCTTTTATGTTCACATCATTGCTCTATTTACCTTCCCGGTTCTTATTTTTCAGTCACGACTCATTTATATTTTGTCATTATTCTAAAGAAAAAAACTTTCTAGAAATCGTTTGGCAGGTATTCTTTTGAGAACTAGTGAAATGTTCTGCTCGCTTGAATAGGTAGGGCGTGACAGGATAATTTTGTTTTTATGAATTTTGTGGACTTTATGATGGATTAATCTGGGTTGCACATTGCGTGCTCATTATGATCTATGTTCTAAAAAATGGTCTTCAGGCTAAACATGATTTCTATTACATTTTTGAAACTATATTCTAATATATTCTTCTTTATGTTCACTTTTCTTTTATTTCGTTTTTTACAGGATGGGATGCTTAAATACAAAGGAACATATGAAATAATATCACCTGATGATATTGGTTTAACACGCGCAAATGAGTATGGTATTGTTCTTGGTAAACTCAGGTATCATGCTCACTTTGATTTTACAATTATGCTCAAAATTGAATTAGGTGGATATCCAGTGATAATTAGGTTAAATTTATTCTCATCCGTAGTTATGCTTTCTGTTCTTTCTTTCAGCGGAAGGCATGCTGTGAGGTCTAAGCTAGTTGAGGTACAATTTAGAAAAAAAAAAAATAATTGCAACTAGACGTCTTCTTACTATTTTCAACTTCCAAGACTAGAGACGTTGCGCTTTTCCTTGCTCGTTGCCGTCGCCTTTGCTTGGTAAAATCTTCGAGGAATGGATCGTCCAAATCACCCGAGTTTGCCAACGAAAATCCCGATCGAATCACGCACACTGTGACAC
Source organism: Zoysia matrella (assembly GCA_001602295.1). Lineage (NCBI taxonomy): Eukaryota > Viridiplantae > Streptophyta > Magnoliopsida > Poales > Poaceae > Zoysia > Zoysia matrella. The sequence goes on from BCLG01001842.1 coordinate 84,847, forward strand.
AAGAGGATAGCGTTATCTGACTAATTTACTACTAACACCGTATCGACGCAAAGAAGAATTCGTCGCTTTACCAAATCCCCTCAAACGATCCGTATCCTTCGTGCTTTCAGGTCAGCCAGCAAGAGGACAACCCCAAGAACAGAGAAGGCTGGCTGATAGTGGTGCCCAGGCCAGCGGCTCTATTCTATTCCGCTGGAGTGGAGTCAATTCCTGGCAAGATTTGGAGCAAATCCGCCCGGGATCTCGCTTTTCCACGGGGCCATCGTTTTCCCTGCTTTCCTCTCATATCTCCCAGAATCCTTTCATGAGCTTACATATACCAACCCCGCACCCACACCACTGAAAAAAAAAAAAAGCAAGTAAAGCTCTCTCATTTCTGCCCATACCACCGGTAGCACACTCCATCTCCGTCAGGCAAACACGCAACACAAACGCAGCTCTGCTCTCTTTCCTTATCGACCATGGCGGCAGCCGTGGCGACGGAGACGTCGTACCACGTCCTGGCGGTGGACGACAGCCTCCCGGACCGGAAGCTGATCGAGCGGCTGCTCAAGACCTCCTCGTTCCAGGTCACCGCCGTCGACTCCGGGGGCGAGGCTCTGCGGCTGTTGGGGCTCGTCCACGACGCCGAGGACGCTGCTCCGGTCTCTTCCGCGCACGCGGACCACCAGCCGGTAAGTACCGACATCGTAGCACATGGCTTCAGCTACTCGTGTTTTGGTGATGCAACTGTGTGTCGACACGCAGGATGTTGCGGTGAACGGCGTGAACCTGATCATCACGGACTACTGCATGCCGGGCATGACAGGGTATGACCTGCTCAGGAAGATCAAGGAGTCGTCGGCTCTGCGAGATATCCCGGTTGTCATCATGTCGTCCGAGAACATCCCTTCGAGGATCAACAGGTGAGCGCTCTTGTGGGATCTTTTATGATGCCCGTACTTTCGGATGCATGAACAACTCAAAGTTGTTAGCACGCACGAAGATAGTGAGTAGAATTGAAGCGGTAAATCAGCATCGTATTGCCTTCATAAGAAGTACTGTACTAACATTAACATTTTCTGGATGGCTGATGGTGCCCTGTTCTTACTCTGAAAAATGATATTTTTTAGGTAAAAACAGTTTCCGTTTTTCATAGACATACTAGTATTTTGTAGAACTAAACTTGATACGGAGATCATCCCGAATCATTAATGATTTTGGAGTCACATGCGTTGTCTCGACATGTTAAGTTATTAGAAAAGATATGGACGGATACGCATATCAATCATGTGTATCTTCGATATCGCAATATCCATATAACAGGTTACTGATGCAGACATGCCATTAGCACCACCCGTCTTCTCCTGATTTATTTATATTCTATTTCTAAGTGCACGATACATGTATAGAGGGAGAAAAGAAAAACAAGACAGGTCTAAAGTTAAATAAAAAACTCAAATGTCAAAAGATATTGAAACATAGTTAAGAAACCACAAGTAGTAATATCATGCTTTTACGAAAATAGAAAACGTCTCTGACTCATTTCTTATTCAAATATTTGAATCAGATGCCTGGAGGAAGGAGCGGACGAGTTTTTTCTAAAACCAGTACGGCTTTCAGACATGAGCAAGCTGAAGCCCCACATACTGAAAAGCAGATGCAAGGAGCAATATCACCAGGAACAGCACCAGCGGATCAACAGCAAAAGCAACGAAAGCAGCCACCCCACTAACAACAGCAGCAGTGATAGCAGCAACAGCCGAAAGAGAAAGGCAGCAGACGACGAGATTTTGCCTCAGATAATGAATAAAGCACAGTTAGCTGTAAACTGATTACAAGATAATAAATCTTTTTTTTTTCACCCCTGGTTCTTTGCCTCACTCAACTTTTAGCCTACTGATTTGTAACACAGATGTTAGCTACTAGTTTGCAAAATATAATGGAACCCATAAAAAGATGCTGCTTGGATCCAACTTATAGTGATTCTGCAGCATAATTCTGTGACGAAAGGGCTGCAGCATAATGGGTCATTGCACACAACTTGTGCATTGTTCCCATGAAACATTGGCAGAATGTTACTACATACTCCGTACCAGATAACTAAGGATAGGAATATTTACAAAATTTAAAACTCTCAGAATGGACCGGTACGAAGGATTCACATAAGACAACATAGTTGGGTAGCAACATTAGCTGTCATTTTCACTAACTGCTTATGGCAAACTTCACATAGAAGGATACAAGAATTAGTCTAGTACAGCAGTACCATCGGATGGGAGGTGACTTCTACTAACAGTTAACGAGAAACTTCATTGATGGAAACACACTGAGTGATCAGAAAATACATCGGTAAGTCACATGGTTTCCGGTAAGCTCGCTGTCATATATAACTTTAACAACGGTTCCCTTGCCGAGGCCATAGTACCGAGCAACAGCATCACTCTCCAGCATGCGGGGCAACTGTGCATAAGAAACATACACCAGTTTGAGCAGATTCACACAGAAATACTTGATACTAACAAAAGAAAATTTTCATGTGAAGGAATGCTTATATAGCATGGATTGCACGTTTGATGGTTTACCGATCCTGTCCGTGATCAAATCTCAACAAGAGATTGTTGTATCTTTGAATGCATTCATAAATCAATGTAGGAGTTTATGGTCTTAAAATAACTCAACAACAGGGAAAACAACAGTCAACAACCAGTCAGCCAACACATGATTTTGTAGTGCAGGAAAATAATATGCATCCCTCAGCATGCGTCAAAAGGCTATACAGATTTCATAGTAGCATGACCACCAGTGCCAGTATGAAAAACACTATACAATTATGAAGTAAAATTCATAATTACCTGTGAATCCTTCACGTTGTATTCCTTCAAGAGCTTGGATTTCTCCTCTTCAGTCAACACTACATGCTTTGGCTTCAGGACATGCTTTGTAATATTGACCAGTAATTCTGTAATCTATGATCAGAATAACACAAAACTGGGGGTTAGGTAACATGACCCTCAAAACCTGGTTTTCTTACACAAGGACCGCACAGACGCAGGGTTTTGCGTATAATTTTTTATACTGAGAACATATTTGTGGGGGGAAATATAGGGTGAAGTTATATCTGACCACTAAGATATTACAGCTAGTGTCATACTAATTTCACAGAAAGCAAATTATACGTCAGGGATGGACATTGTACCTACCCTCTAAAAATCACTTTTGGCTCTTTACTTAAAGGAATTAAACAAAATGACAGGTTACAGTAACCTTACCTGGAACACGTCAACTTTAAATGTGAAGATATCCTTGATAGATTCTCTTGCTTGAGACATAATTCTCCCTTGCAACACCAGAATCAGTCTAGACAAGTTCTCGTCTTTAGTTCTGCTATGTATCTCCCTGATAGTTGCTTTTTTGACTGGCTCGGGCGGACAGAATATGACTTTCACCTGTGATAAGAGTCATAAGACTATGTTTAGCAATGTTTCTACTACTCACTTCAGTCACTTGTACAAGAGTATAATACTAGAAAGGATAAAGTCCAAATTACTACCCTCAAGTATAGCGAAAGTCCAAATAACCTCCTAAACTATTTTTTGGTTCATTTTATCCCCACAACTTTGCCATTTGGCTCAATTTACCCCCTACCACAATTTGTCTTTTTTGTTTCTCCATATATAAGCTTAATCTTAAGCTAAAATTTTACAAGATGATAGAGAACATCATAATACATGTTATAAAAATACATCATATTTTTTATCATTATTTTCATATAGTTTTGTATCCTAAGTAATTAATTTACTATTAAATATCACTACCGATGAAAATAATTACAAAAATAATGTGATGTATTTTTTTAACATGTGTTATGATGTGCTCTATCATCTTATAAAATTTCAGCTTAAGATGACACTTATATATGGAGAAACAAAAAAAAAATTACTAGGGGATAAATTGAGCCAAATGGCAAAGTTGTGGGGACAAAATAAACCAAAAAATGGTTTATGTGGTTATTTAGACTTTGGCTATACTAGAGGGTAGTAATTTGAACTTTATCCTCCTAGAAATAATAATGTGCAAGAAAGAGATACAAGATAAGCAACTATGGAACATTTCTTCTCGGTACACTAAAATTGAGCCATCCATTGCAGGATAGTCCTAACCCTATCAATCATAACAACAAGAATTCATCCAAAATGATACAGTACCGACAGCCCAACCTAACAACTACAAATAGCAAGGGTCATTCAGACCCTGCAAAGTATTCAAATTTTTGGAAGAATACAATGATCTTGTGAAATACTTTGGTCTTAGAAAATAAGGCAGTGTTTGGATATAACAATTTTTGTGGTTTTAAGAAACCAGAGTATTCGTAAAAGTGCGGCCATTTTGGATTTTTATATGCTTCACTTCAGAACTCATTTTTTTCTAAACCACGGTTTATTGGTACCATGGTATTGAAAAGTGCACCAAAACAGGGCCTCAGTAGAGAACTGGGCAATGGGTAGGATACTAACAGTGAACTGATCCCCCCCCCCCCCCCCCCCCCCCCCCTCTTTTCTTCTCTCTCAAAAATTCTCCCCCTTATCTCCCGCTCTTCAATTTTGCAGTACTCCGTCCACGATGCAGATTTCAGGCTTTCAGCACAATCAGATTTGAGATATTACAGTAATCATCAATCAATTGTGTCACGACTCATGAGCATAAAGGTTCAGCGGATGGTCAGGACAAGAATGCGGTTCAAATCCCGACCTAGAAACAAGAATAGAACCCTAAAGCGCGAACATCAGGTAAAGAGAGCACCACGGCGACAGGAACCGGGGAAAAAAAAGTAACGACCTTGTTGGAGGGGTCGGATGTGAGGGTAGTGGTGACGGTGAGGCGTTCGAGCTCGGCCCCGTCGGCCCACCAAGCGCGGAACTCAGGGAGGGTGCGTGCGAGCTCGACCTCCGAGACGCTGTACCCGCGGTCGCGGAGCATCTCCAGCACGGTGCGCCGGGCCAAGAACAGGCGGTGGCTCTCGACGCTGCCGCCGCGGTCGATCATCGAGGATATGCAGGCGGCT
>BCLG01001843.1:12449-31127 GCA_001602295.1 Zoysia matrella
ACAACGACTGGTACATGTACTAGTGAACACTAATATGGGACGAGACGCATCATTGTGCCTCTTAATAATTATTTAATTATCTATTTGTATGTGATATTATTAGTCGCTAGCAATTAATTAATTACTTGATTTTATCTGTATAGTTAGGTTACTAATATCACTGTGTGATGTTGGTGCTAAGACATGTGAATGCATAGTAAAATGCTTATATGAGCCATGTTCACTCATTAATATTCATATAGGTAACCTAGTATTTTACTAATAATTATATAATTTTAACCTTAAACTAACTTACATAGTGCTAACATGAGTATATGTACCAATGAATACTAATAATGGTATGATGTCGCGCTAATAAGGTGAGGTGCCCACTAACTAGAATGAAGCTATGCTTAAACAATCCACACTAAAATACTTGCATTAAGAACTGATAATAAAATCTAATAAAAGAAATCAAATTAAAGCTCCAATAAAACTCACCAATAAGGAAAACCAGTAAGATCAGATAGTAAATGGGGTTTGGATGTTTTGATGAGGTGAAGCTTGATACAATGATTCCAACGGTACAAAAATCATTGAAAACGAATTTATGGTTGGAAAGATATGCCGATTTGAGTTTGTATGATGGCTTTAGGGACCTCCTTATAATTTTAGAAAATCACCAAGGGCTAATCCAATATTATTAAAAGATCAGCAAGGACTTTTGTGTAATCACAGAAAAGTTTAGAGGTCCGTGTGTAAAGGTTTGGGTGGAACTGTTAGCTATACAAATGTGACAGACCGCCCCGTGAAAAGAAACGATCCATCGACCACAGGATCTTATTGGTGTTACTCGACGAAGCGAGGACCAACAGTACAACTCAAGCACGATAAAATATAATACAAACAGTTGTTTAAGTTACAAACCAGAGTTTTGAAGGCGTGAAAATGTTCAAACTTTATTTGAAACTACTAAGACTCCTTGATACTAAGCTTAAGGTGACATCAAGCCCATACGATGTATCTTCTACCAGCACACAAGAGCTCAGCGCAGCAAGCAGGGCTCCAAACGGACATAGCCACCCTCGAGGGTCGCTCCTGTCAGTTGGTCCAGAGGTGGAAAAGAAAGGTCACCTGCAAAACAAAACCACAAAGAGCCACGCCCTGAGCATTCAAATACTCAGCAAGTCTTGCCCGTCAATGTAGCCAACTACAGCCAGCTCCAAAAGGTATGATAAAGCTGACTCAAGATAGCTGTTTACAAAAACCAGCGCTAAAAGTGGGTCTTTACTTTCAAGTTTTAGCCTTGGATTAAGTGTTAGAGAATATAAATTTAATTTGCACTATGAACTACCATAATCATGGTTGCTAAACAATTTATAATAATCATAACCAGCAAATCATAATACTTTCTCATTTCACTATTATTCCACTTTTTAACTACGATGCGACTCAAAGAGACAAGTAGTACTCGTTACTGTGAGGGGCAGTGATTCGAATCGATTTACATCTAGCTAGAGAAACCTGATTACACGACATGCTCATATCTCCCGAGCAGTGGTCCTCCATAAGATAACCACACCGGGTCTATCTATGGTTAGCCCCAGAACTCTCTTCTTATCATCTCCAGAAGAGAGGTTCGGTTACATCCAGTCACTACGCACATTGGGCTACATCAGTTTTTTAGGCCCATATATCTAGTATGTAATCAGTACTGTTCAAATTTACTCAATAGGACCAACAACGGTACGGTCCTTAACCGACACAGATAGGGCTACCGCACATAGGACTCTCTTCCTGTTGACAACCTATACTTCCCTGCCCGGTCTCAACTTATCATTTCTTGTAATTTTATAACCAACCTCAACCTTTTAGGCTTTTATAATCCAACCTTATCAAATCATGCGATACTTTTGAACCAGAGGTAAAACCTATATCTCGCGAGTGAAGTTTCCATTCACTTGACTTCTACAGACAACTAAAACTCATAGCCTAGCTCTACATCGAGATATCCATACAAGGACACTAACATAGGTAGAAGATGCTATTATGCAGCCTACAGTTTCAATCAACTCATATAAACCTAATGCACATTACAATACTAGTCATACATAGTGATAAAAAAATATTAAATCAAAGTTAATGCACCGAGGCTTTTCTGGGCTTTGCTCAAAGTTAAGTTCCTCGACTAACAGAACATCGTTGAACTCCTCCACATTAGCTCGGCTCCTAACATGAAATGCTATGCATAAGCCGGAGTACACACATGTGATGATAGCCTTTTATTTTCAAAAGATGATTAGTAAATTTAGTTATAAAACTCCTTTTAAAATGGTTTTTTAAAACAAAACACCATCTGAGAGTTGCTCACAAAATCAGAGGGGTTTAAATAAATTTTTGACGAAGTTTCAAAATTTACTTAAATCATATAGATTTATAATGATTTAAATACAATTTAAACACAATAAAACATTTAATAAAATTATTTGTGATGAAATTAAATATGAAACTTTTCTAAAACATAAATTTTAACTAAATAAACAGAAGAGTATATTTTCTAAGATTTATTAAAATCAAATGAATTTATAATGAATTAAATAATATTTGAACAAAATATAACCTTTATAAAATTATTTTTGATGAAAATAAATATGAAACTTTGCAGAACCAAGAAGGTTTAATTAAATAAACAGAAAAGTTAATTTTCTATTATTTTATCATGCCAAAGAATAATGATAATGCATTAATGAATTATGTGATCTCAATTAAATAAATTATTTTAATGCATAAAATAAAATTTTGTTAGCTTCAGAATATAGTTCTAGTTGAGAAATCCCTAACAAAATTTATTTCGCATTTTTTTGAGTTAGGATGAATTTTGTATTATTTTTTTACAAACTCAAAAGCATGTTCTAGTAATTAAATAAATTAATTCAAAATAATGAAAATTCCAGCGTAAATGGTCCTGGCCACGCTGGGCCTCAAAGGAAATGACCCACTTGGGGTCCTAGCCCAATGAAGGAGGCCACACGGTGGGCCGGTGGATTGCCACACCGGATCCGGCGTTTGCCGCACGGGATCCGGGTGAGGTGGCGGGTAGGCAGCCGGCCATGGCACCGGCTCGCCAGTGAGGCGGCGCTCTCGCCAGGGCGGCGGCCCTGGCGGCGAGAAGTGCCAAAACCGACACCAAAATGATCGGAGCGCACTGGGGAACCGCATGGGGCGGTCCTAAGATTAGGTTCATCACCGAAAACCGGCCGGCGGCGAGAGGCGGGCCGAGACGAGGTTCGACGAGCTCGTGCGGCCCAGGGAGTTGACGAAACCGGAAGATTCCTTCTCCCAGAGCTTCCACAGAGCACAGAGACTGCCAGCGTGGGTGTTGTCGGCTTGGAAAGAGGCCGAAGGATGGTTGGGGTCGGCGAGCTCCTGTGGTCCGGCAGCCAACGATGAGAAAACTCGAAAATCTTAGGTCAAGATCAACAGAATTGATCGATTAACAAGATTAGGATGTTGGATCAGCTCTCAACTACCCGAAACACGAAGGGATCGAAGGATTTTTACCGGGAAACGGATGGATTCTTGCCGGAGAGCGGCCGACGGTCTTGAGCTCAAAGATTTGGGGAAAACTTCGAACTAGGACCGCTCGGCGCGACAGAGCAGGGGCTAACGCCGAGGGAGGCTTGAGCAGGGGGTGCATCGGTGCTCGACGAGGTTTGGGGAACAGGGATGGCTTGGACGGGCAAGTTCACTGCGGCGGCGTCGAGAGAGAGGTGGCGCCCGGGTGAGTGAGAGAGTAGAGGGAGGGCGAACCAGTGGTTGGGACACGGAGCGGGTGTCGTGTCCCACGCGGCATTTCCTGCGGGCACGTCACCAGGCGGCGCTTGAACGGGCAGCACCTGGTGCTGTGCAGTGGCAGCAGGAGGTTGGGGAAGGAGGCTTGGGTGGCTGACAGGCGGGTCCCGCGGATTTGTTTTTCAATTTTTCTGAATTACACTGATTTTCTGCGCTGCTCTCTGTTTTTTTTTTGAAATCCATACTTTCCGAGCTCCAAAAAGTTATGAAATTTTGCAGAGAGCTAAAACTTTTTGAGAGGAACAACTTTTATTTTGGGCCCAAGTTCAAAATCGAAATACATTTTATTCTATAAAATTTTGAAGACAGAAAATCATTTAAAAAAATAATCCATTTGGGGCCTTTTAAACTTTAAATAAAATTTTTTATAAGATTTCTAAAATTCAAGTCTTTACAATACCTTTCAGAATGTAATTTTATTTCATAACCTTTCTTTGAAAATTTTTGAACTCGCATTTAAAATTTGAACCTTCATTTGAACTCGGAAATTTGTTTGAATTGTTTTTAGAGCTGGTTCCAAAATTTCGAATTTGACAACGATTCTCATTTATTCAAAACACGAAGTGTTACAACAAAGTCCAGGGATTTCTATGGAGCTAGGTTGGGCTGAGGTGCTTATTTGGAGAACTAGGAGTGCCTTTCTAAGAAAATGTATTTTGCTTACGTTACTGGGACCAGGCGCGCGGCGCCTGGGTTGCTGCGTTTTTCCCACTGGTGGAAACATGAGCCAGGTTCACGGCTCGGTGGACCTTGGCCAAAGGCCGGTCCACGAGCTGGCCGTGGACCACGGCCATGGGGTGGCTTGCTGCGCCGGCTGAGGGGGCTTGGCTCCTGGCAGGTGAGGAAGAGGGCGATGCAGGGAACCTGCTGGCCGGCACGGCGTGGCCAGGCACTCGACGGCGCGCGCTGGCCGCGGCGTGCAGGCGGCGCGCCGTGGCGACGCACGGTGGAGGCTCAGCTCCAGTCATGCCCCGGACAAATTGGATTGTCGAGGCGATGGAGGAGGCTCCTGAGGTGCCAGAGGAGTGGAAAGGAGTGGGAGTGGAGCCGTATTGCCGGCGAAGTTCAGCGGCGGCCAGCTCTGGTGAACAATGGCGGTCAGAGGGGAAAGGAGTAAAATTGCGTTTATTGTGGGGCTGGGGTGGTCGAGTTTGTTGCAGAGGGTGAAAGGGAGGCCGGTGTATCAATTATAGCTGGAGAAGTGAGGAGAGATAAGCCCGACACCGGCTTAGGTAGAGGTCACACCTCCTGATTTTTGATTCACTGCTGGTTATTTCGTAGAGTGATTCTGCGACTGAAATTGATTTTTTTTATTATTTAAGATAATTTTTATATTTAAAATAAAGAATCATTTAACAGAATTATAAAAAATCACTTCTTCTATAAAATAGTATTTGACAGAGCTCCGCTGAATTTACCTGATAATCAAGAGCCGGGAGATTTTCCAAAGTGCTCTAAATTTTCAGCGCCGACATCACGGCGTAAGCACTGTGCGTCACGCGGCGCCGTCGCTAGGCTATGTTGAGCAGCTCGGTCAATGAATGCGGCATGGCAAAGAGCTCGCCGGCTTGTCAGAGGCATAGGAGCGGTGGCGGCACGCGCGGTCCTTGTCCTAGGGGCGTGAATGTCCGTCTGTCGGAGGAGCACTGGAGCGACAGCGGTGCGCATAGGTGCCAGTCGGGACAGGTGGCGGCATGACTGGAGCTGCTGTGGGGAGACGGCGGCAACGCGGCTTGGGCAGCGACGCGGCGAGCACGTTTGTTGGTCGGATGCGGGAGCGGCGGCGAGGCTGGCGGGTTCGGTCGGATGGTTATGCTGGTTCGTTTTTCAGGAGCAGAGAGATATCAATTGGAGAAAGGAAGGGGATGATAGGTGGGCCTATTAGTCAGTTCAACTTGTTTCTTAAGCATTTTAGGATAGAATAGAGAAGAGCAAATGAACTCTGATTAGATTCAAATTTGGTAGGATAGATCAATAGCAAGTGTTCTACGACATAAATTGTGCGTCTACGACATAAATTGTGGGGATCGTGTTTTTCAAAGAAATAAAGAAGTACGGAATTTTAAAAGTAGATGATCGTTAAGGAAGCTTGTATGCGAAAAAGAACGGATTATTTTTCAACGGATGTTTATTTGCCTTGAAAATTGAACTTCTAGAGCTCGGACGGATTTGAAATTTTATGAAGTGATAGAATATTTTTGGATGAATAACTTTTTTTTTTACTTATCTCCGAATTCGATTTTGATTTTGTTCCATAAAATCTATAAAGTAGATAACTGGCTAGAGGAGCAAATTTAAGTTGAATGGATTTTGGAATAAAAGAAATTGGATGGGTTCGTATTTTGAAGAAACTCGAGAAAACAAATGACAAAAAAAAATAAAAGAAAAAACAGTCGCTTGTCACACACTCAAATTTTAATATTTTATAAAATTTCTAATTTAAACGGTTTGAAATATGAAAATAAAATTTTGTCCTTTAAAAAAGAAGAGAAAAAATAAAAAAAATGTTAGTATTTTTTATTAGTGACAATTTAAATTTTTGAATTTTAATTTAAGATGAATTTGACACTGCTGCAACAAGCATGCGGGGAGAAGCGGGAGCTGATGGGACTGTTGCGCGTCGTGCGGCGAGCTGTTCTTCAGCTCCTGTGCAGGCTGCAGCCTCTGGTGGATGACGTGGACCTTGGGCTGTGCGTTGAGGTTGAGAAGCACGTACGCTGGGACTACGATGACGACATCCCTGACGAAGGCCTGGAACCACTGGTGCATTGCTGCGACGGAGACGGATTCACGGAGGTGCGGTTGGTTGAGGAAGGCGTCGGGGCCGGAGGCCCTGCGCGCGGCCTTGTCGTAGGCAAGTGCGACCTTCTCGGGGGACCGAAGAGGAGGCGAAGAAGAAGCAGCGTGGGGAGAGGAGGCGAGGTGGCACTGTAGCGGATGCGAGCTCGGTGTGAAGCAGCGTCTGGGGAGGGGGTGTAAAAAGTGTCTAACTTTTGCAAAAGCTTTTCGTAAATAGCTTTTTTCTAATTTAAAAGTAAAAATAGGTTTGGATTTTTTTTTTGCCGGCTACGAGCGTCGGTTAATATATAAAAATAAATATAACTATAATTATATTATATAACTGTAATTATATTATATAATTATAATGATAATATATATAAATATAATTATATTATGTAACTAAAATTATTCAATGTAATTATAACTATGTTATATAATTAAAATTATATAATATACTTATAATTATATAATTATAGTTATATTGTATAATTATAAATATGTAATTTAATTATAATTATATAATTATAATAGGTAATATAAGTTTATTTATATTATAATTATATATAATCATAATTATATTACATAATTATAAATATGTAATATAATTATAATTACATTACATAATTATAACTATATTATAATTATATTAAATATTTGTAATTATATAATATAATTATAATTATATATTACTATAGTTATAATTATGTAATATATATTTATATATAATTAAAATTATGTAATATAACTATAATTATAATACCTTATATATATTTTTCTTGTAGTTTCACAATCTCACAGCTAGTTTCAACCAAATGACTTTTAGTTTTTTTATAGCTTATATTTTACAGTAGCTTTTATACAGCTAACAGCTCTTATCAACTTTTACACAGCTCACCGCTCAATCAAACACATTCTTATAACATCAGTAGATGCGTGTGGGATGACACGGACGGTCAAGATGCGGAGGCGGGCAGGCGGAGCATTGTCCAATCTACTGTTAAGATGAAAGCTTTTACAATTCGAACCGTTGAAAATAAAATGATGACTTCATGAGAGATCAGATTAGATCTTTAGTGGGGATGATTATATAAGGTATTATAGATTAATCAATTACGTCACCGTAGGGCCCATCGATCGTGGAGCCCATCGATCTAGCACAGTGTAAGCAGCTGCAAGCTCGTTCCTCCCTTGTACAGTGTCCGGGTCCAGCGACGAAGCATGAGCAAAAACTAAGAGGCCAGCCATTGTAACTGTAAGGTGGCGTTTCGGTAAATAGAAAATGAGATGTTGGCTTAGAATTAAAAAATAATTAAAAAGATAGAATGTAAGAGTGAATGAATGAATGGTTCAGATCTTCTCTGACTTAATTCGGCTCTCACATGGATTAGAATGGGATTGAGTGGGAATAAATCTCTTCTAATATAAAAGTTTATACACGTCGTCTATCTCACTTTTTGTCACAAATTCTATAAATATTTTTTGTATCACAAATTATATCTCTAAAATTCCATCTCAAATGTTTAATATAAAATAGACGGAGTCTATCTCACTTTTTTTATATCACAAATTCTATTTTTTTGTCATAAATTCTATATTTAAAATTCTATCTCTAATGTTTAATAGAAATTTTGCTAGAACAATCCATCCATCTCTATTTGTTTTGAAATTTGCTCTCTGTTAGACCTCTCCTCACCCCCACACATCCACGCAGTGCTGCACAATGACACCAACTCCTACAGTGTCGACGTGTCACCGTCCTTATCGAGGACCTCTAACCTTCATGCAGCACTGAACGGCGACTCTGACACCTGTAGCGGCAACTTAAACTGCTACCATCCCTCTATCTTTATGGATTCACACTTCAACTAAAATCTTAATCATGAGAGATAATAGATGATACATGTTGTTACAATACTTTTTTTTTCTGAACCTATTTAAATGCCATCTGTTACTTTTTTGTCACCTCGGTATATTATCATAACCTATCTAAATATGAGCAGGTGGTGAGACCTGCAGACCGACTTCTTTATTATTCAATTAGGATTAGCTTTGGTTTTCTTTAATTCAAAAGGCATCGTGCAAAGGTTAAATTGAAAAAAATATTGTGTAAATTTTTCTGTAGCTTAGCTTGTACTAATACAAGTTGTCATACTTGTATCGTAGAAATTATGTCATGATTTTGTCTATAGCGGAGCGAGAATACGTCATATTGCTTTTCTATATAAATTTTTTTTTTATCAAGTTGTCTTATCCATAGCGTACGTAGCACGGACACTCGGACTATCCATTATAAATTAAGTGAATCACACTCATTCCATCCTAATTCTATCAAACCAAGTCAAACTGAACAAACCTTATAAATTTCCCTATCCAAATCCTATGCTCATCTCCAAGAAGCCAAACGTCACTTGAGGGTATTATGTGGCTGTTACCAAGATCCAGACCATTTCGGTCGACCACAGCACGTTCGCCTAAACTTATTAGAGAGATGATACAATGTTTTTATTTAACTACAACCTATCTATTTAATCAGATTTAACGGTTAAAAATAGAGAGATATCTAAATAGTCAAAAGTATCGGTGTTCTCGATTCTATAAATAATGAGTACAATTTTTAAAAATTAGCAGATGAGATTAATTAAAAAGATGAAGATATCTCGGGTAGCTTTCAAACACCGCATCTCTCAACTTATTAACCACCCTCGCCATGTCGTCCACGGGGTTCTGCTTCGATTCGGCAACTGCGTCAACGGCTGCGTGGCCGGAGCCGTCTATTTTCCCGTCTGCTGTTCCAATCTCTGACCATTTTCCGGTGAAAAACGACCATCACCTGAAGACACGGCGGGGCGTCAATATTTCCCGCGGGGCAAGATGCCTTTCGACATCGTCTCGCTCACACCAGAGCTCGCCGCGCGCCGTCAATATGGTGGTCGCGGACGACGTCCCGGTCCTGTTCCAGAGTCGGCGCTGTGCCGTTGCTTGACAAATCGTTTGCTTCGTCTGTCAACGCCGTTCATGAGCAGCAACTATGGAAGATGAGTTGGGCCGGTCAAGTCCATTTCCGTCCCATTGTGCTGCTGCCTGTACAATTTTGACGGAAGAAGGCGAGGAGTTGAATAGACGAGAAGGGAGAGCCTGATCTGAACAAGTCTCAGTCAATAAACAACTGTAAGCAAGTATTTCAACCAGTATACTAGTATTCAAAATTTTAACTGTACATGATACAACAAGTATGTATGTGTATGTATATCTCTGCGTGTAAATAAACACATAATGATAATGACACAAATCAATCTCTGCGCGTAATTTCCTCAAGTAGTGGACGTGGTACAGGACTGCGTCGCGAACCGAGGCGATGCGGACGCCGCGTGCACGCCGGCCGTTATTGGTGGTGCTGAGGCACCACCAGCACTACTGGCCCCATTGCCTTGATCTCCGGCGACGTCGTTGCCACGGGGAGTAGTCTGAGGAGCCTGATGTGGCGCGCCTCCAGCCATGACCGACGAGATAGCCGCGGCCAGCGCCGTGGTGAAGTTGGGGTCGGCGGCGATCGCAGCCGTCACCGTCTCCATCACCGACTGCTGCCGCGCGCCCAACCCGGCCGCGCCGGGCGGCAAAGTCGTGGCCGCCGTGGCCGGCGCCCTCTGCGGGAGGTACATCGCTAGCGGCGACGGCACCGGGAACGGCATCGTCGGGGCGGCCGCAGCGGGGTGGATGCTACCCGACGGGCGGTGGAAGCCGTGCGGCTGCAGCACGCCGCCGCTGCCGCCAGCGCCGGCCGGCGCCTGCGTGAGGTCGAGGGTGATGGTGGGGAACGGCGCGGAGGCGGAGAGCGTCGCCATGGTGGACGCGAAGGGGATGGAGTGGTGGAACAGCGCCGCGGGGTGGTGGCCCAGGAGCGCCGCGGCGCCGTCGCGGCTCGTGGCCGGGCCGGAGAGCAGCATGGCGGCCGCGGCCGACGTGGTGTTCGCCATGGTGGTGGCCGCCGGCGGAAGCGGGTGGTTGTGGTTGCCCTCGTACGTCGTGATCAGGATGCTCTTGTCCTCGGCGCACCGTTGCACCTGCAATCACGTACGTACTGATCGATTAGACATGACGTGTGGAAACGTAGCCTTGACGTAAGATTAATGCATGCATGCAATCATGCAGGCTCTCATACTGTACTCCTATCTCAGTGTTTGGTGAGCAATCAGCGTCTCCGCACTGAAAACGATAAACAGAAACATGTTGCGTTCCAACCAGCTGGCGCTTTATCGAACGCAATGGGCAATTATATACAGTTATACAGATGTGTACGTAGTTGCACCGTTATATACGGAGCAGGGTATACAAAATACAGTGTGATTGGAAATGGAATATTTGGACCAAGTAAAAGCATACGTAAGGACTCGCAGCACACAAAGCCATTGGGTTTGTTCACACTATAGTGTTGTATACCTAGGAGATGTTTTATTAACCATATGTCGAAGCTTCCTGTAAGTCAATGGTATGCAAACATGATTGCTTAATTATGTTAGTTCACACATAAGTCAACTTTGTGTATAGAGAAACAACATATGTTTCGAAGATTAGGTATACTTGTACAACTGTGATTCGTCAGTTGTCGTGAATTGTCAGGCGCGTAAAGTTATTATATGTAATATATGTTTCAATCTATGGCAAACATTTGTTTAGCAAGCTAGCTAAATATGTCATTTGATTTTCTATTTTGGTTTGAAATAACATATTCTTATACGGTCGGTTTGGAGCAATTAAGTTGATTGTAGCAAGTCAACACCTGAACCTCTCCTGAAGTCTAAAGAAATGATGTAATGCTCGTGAGTTTTGAACGAGTATGGAAATTGGTTAGGTCGTGCGTATTGTACCTGTTTCCTCACGGGGCACGCCACAGCCATTGTACAACGATAATATGCTCTTGGACATGGGTTACCCTTTGCCATCTTCTGCCCGTACTTCCTCCATTGGCAACCATCGCTAATCTGAAGGTAAAATAATAATCAGGGTATAAAATTGTAGGAGTAAATAATACTGATCATCAAAAGGAATAAGTCGACAGACGCTTATGCGAGATCTAAGAGAACTTATATCTCCCTTTCAGAAAAAGAGAACTTATATCTAAGACAAGCAATTCTGTAGTACTTCTTTCAGTTCAAAGTAGTAGTACTGCTTTCAATTCAATTTGCACCACAGACTGTATTTTCATTTATTTCATTAATGCAAACGCACTTTCTTTCGTGGCCAATATTTGAATTGATGATCAGTCTAGGATGGAGCATCTTACCATTGGTGCCTCAGACCGAGCGCGTACGGACACTCTCGCCTTTCGGCCCGGCAGCTCCGCTGGCGCCTGCTCGCCGTTGTCCCTCGGCCGAGCCGTCGCATCCTGAGAAATCCTCGTCTTGCCGTCGAAGTCGCTGTTCCCCGCATTGCTCGGCGAAGGCGACGCGTCGCCAGCCCCGTCGCTGGCCTCGTCGACCTCAACTCCGGCTCCGTCGGCACGCTGCTGAGCCGTGGAGGACGACGCACGCCCCTCCAGCAACTGCCGCGTGGACGCGTTGGACAGTCCCGAGGCCTGCAGGTGGGTCTGCATCGAGATTTGGTGGCGACAAAGTACGTGTTGTTCGGTTAGTCAATGAGGAAGCCTGGAAGCCATTGAAACTCTGCATGCATGAGATGAGCACATGCACTACAGTAGCAGCGATCGGACGCAGTAACGGCTGCGGCCTGTTCATAATTGGTGTCACCGCAAAGCAAATCAAAGCAAAAACTGTAAACATCCAACTGAGTTTTGCGTGGAAAACAAATATGAAAATTAAATTATTTGATTGGTCGAAACTTCTTTGAGGGGAAGAGGGGATCACAGGTTGAAAATTTCTGAAGTAATGTACTAATCTAAGTCAATGCCACCTTGCGGCCCATGCTCATATCACACTAGTATTCGACACCATTATTTTGAACTATATTTGACTATATTATCTGGGAGCATTTTTAAATGGTTAATCAATCAAGGAAGTAAACTGCGGCATTCATAAGATCATGTGATCAGATTTGATGAGGATCTTACATGAACGTGCGTGCAAGCACGCAAATTTAGCTATGATGACCCGCAAATTGTTGCGGAAATCAAAATCGTGAAGAATCTTTCGCACCAGCATATATATTTCTATGTCATAATAAGTCTAATGTTATGTTACGGGTGTGCAACACGAAGGACACCCACTAAACACAAGTTTAGCAGTTGACTGGATTCAAACAGATTGGTCAAGAAGCTGTGATTACTTTCATAAGTTTGTTTATTAGACAATAAAATTTCTTAGTGCAGAGATAAGCTGTAGCATATTACACGGAATACCTAATGTCATGAGAGTCGTGATTTTCGAAGAGAAATTTACTCCTACAAGGTTTCGGCTAAGATTAGTTTCAAGGCCAAGAGGTAAGCCGAATGAAATTGGTTTTGGGGGAATAACTTTTGCGTAAATCTTAAAAGATCGAGGATCAACTCTAGGTACACAGAATTTGAAGAATGCCTATTTTACAGACAACAACTTCAATGGATTTAATTTGCAAGAAATAAGAATTTTTCCTGTATTCAGATGAATTTACTGATTCATCCACTCAATCTAAGAGCTCTCCCCAGAAAAAAAAAAAATTGAAACATCAAGCAATCGGGATTGGAAGAAGTAAATTTGATAGAAACGCAGTTCAGAAGAGGGGAGATAACAGCACAACTCTTATAATCAGAGTAAATAGTACTTACATGTGCCAGTGATGATCGGTTGTTCATGAGATCTCCAGGGAGTTGATAATGGTGTTGGTGCTGCTGGGTGACTTGGAGCAGCTGCTGGTACAGCGCGCTGTAGTTTCGGGTGAGCTCCTCCAGCATGCCCCGCAGCCGCCGGTTCTCCTCCGACACCCGCCGGAGCTCGGCTTCCACTGCTGTCGCCTCCGTCAACTACACACATATCGGCAGGTAAGAACTATACAATCAATCAAACAAAAAGAGGGGGGAAAATATTCACAAGAAACCAATTTTAACCAACCTTTTGATTGTTCGACATCGTGGCGCTATCCCCTATGACGCTTGTGGTGGCGGTGGTGGAGGCAGCAGATGCAGTGGTCAGCAGGTTTAGCCCGATCTGCACGGGAAGAGTTCACAGCGTGCAAAGGGCAATCAGTGCCTTTGTAACCTCATCAAGCAGGAGGAGGCGGACGAGTACGGAAGTAAAAGGGATGATCGAGGTGAAGACTCACGTTGACCTCGTCACGGCCACACCCGGGAACACTTCGGCCGTCGCCGTCTTGCCGCCGGGCACCGGAGTCCCGCGAGAAGAAGTCCACCTCCCTGATCTCGCCCCACCGCCCGCCGACCACCTCGTCGCGCCGTCGACCGAATACGGTGGATCCAGCTGGGTGCAGGGAGAGACCGCCGCCGTGCTCCATGGCGTCGTCACCCTTCTCGGCTTCTTCGTGGACGTGGTCGTGGTCGTGGCGGTAGCGCTGCTGCTCCGGTTTCGGCTCCATGGAAAGGGCGGAGAGAATCCCTGTGCTTTATGGTTACTCGTGTCAATTGAGGTCAAGGGTACACACAAAAAGGAGCCAAAGCTGATGGACTTGGACTTTGGACTGCACATAAAACAAGCCACTAAAATAAATATAAACACAAAAATGAAAAATATGCTGGAGGGTGGGTGTGGACCAATGGGAAGGCAGAGATGGCGCGACGCACGGGGTTGGTGGGCCAGCGGCGTCAGGCTCTTCGTGGCATGACGTGAGGGGAGAGAGACAGAGAGAAGGGCAGGTTGGTAATTGCGCGGACGTCCACGTGAGAGGACATAGTAGGGATCATTGGAGTTCTAGGTCAAGCAAGTCAATTTTGGTTGGGGGACCAAGTTGTAATAGCCGGAGGACGACACGGCGACGGCTGGTTACCCCTCGTCTTACGGTTCTGGCATTTCTTTTCGCGGCCGGTCAAAAATATCACGCCGGCCATTGCCAAATCCAGACGCAAGTGTAATCTGGTCCAGCCGGAAGTGATAAACTCGATCAGTTGTTACGTATTCCCGTACTGTATATGTGAATTATCAAACAGAAGAAAAGAAAACAAATACAGTACACGCAGTGGAGTCTACACGTCGATCCGTTGCTGTCTGCCGTGCGTACGTACTTCTCAAGCTGTTTGCACACGGTACAAAGACCTTGTTCTAATGATTCATCTTCAACCCAGCAGTACAGTTCTCATCTATTACCGATGTAAACACACTAACTAATTCAGCTGGTCCACATGTTTAGGAGAGAATTGATAACTTGGGAGTGCTTTTGGTGCGCTTCGACAATTTGGTACTCAAAATAATATTCACTTGATAACGAGGGTCAAATTGTCGAAGCCTATTAAAAATAGTCCAAAAATATCAGTTCTCTCCGTATTCAGTGGCGCGAGCGCGTTTCATGGGTCACGTTAATTGTTGTTTTCTCCAAGGGCGAGATGTCTCGATCTCTTCAATGACTTGTTTCTTCGAGAAGATACATTTAGTCTTCACCTACTCCATATTTTGCATCAGATCGGGTGTCTAGTGTATGTATTTTTTGCCTTTTTTTCGCTTTAGCCCCGTCTGGTTGCGTGTTGTTGGTCGAATATGTCGACATCTCACGTGGAAATCCTGAAATATAATCCGGTTCACCAATTCCATGGACCCGGAGAAAGGTTACCAGTTTATTCTGAAGCACACGGAAATGAACTTGACGAAGAAATTCCGCAGCGTATATTGAAAGGGTTTAGACTACATGCATCAACACGTGAATGTTTTACTTACCGGAGAAACTCCCTCGTTCGTAATTTGTTAGTTGAACTCAACATTCTTGGCGTGCAGATTAAAAATATGTTGAAAGATTTCTATTAGGGCAAAGAAACTTGGTTGTTCCGTGTGCAAATATGATTTGAAGTAGTGTCAGCAAGCAGCTTGAAAATTCACAAACACCACTAGTATACGGCGATATCCTGACCCTTTCTCCCATAGCAGTCATTGTAGAATTTTATCCACGATTGTTACGCATATCAACGACTTGTCAATGTTAACATATAGGTACCATTATGTAAGGCTTTAGACTTTTTGTTAATAATTAACCTAATATTATATGAGTCTAGCTAGTGATAAAAATGTTGTACCACTAGATCAGTATATCAATGCGCATTCATTAAATTAATTTGTATGCCAAAAAATGTTAGAAAGAGATATTATTATCAAATTATTTCTACAAGTGTTTTCCAAGTGAAATCACTCTATAAAATAGAACAGAGTGTGCTAGCTATCGTTAATATCGGGATGATCTTTGTACCATTACAATAATATTGTTCTTTCAAATTTCATAATACACAAATGCATAGAAAATATTTTATGAGTTGTATGCAATAGTAGAAAAAAAAATCACTTTTTTTATAGCAGAGATAAAGTATCAAAATCGGTCAAAGTTGTTGCCATTAGCGAAGCAAAGTTGAAAAGAAAAAAAATCTCCTAAAGTACCATGTCAGTTGGCAAATTAAGGTGAACGCAGCACATAGAATAATATCCGATGAGGAATTCATGCAGCCGCTAGTAGCTAGCTGCATGCTGTTCGGCCGTTAACAGTGTAAACATGGTCACCTTTCCCATTCAAGGCAGTTGACGTTTCCCAACACCCGAGGGCGCACGTAGTACGACAAGTATGGGAGGAACCACGACGACCATCTATCGGTTCGTGAGATCTCAAGGTATGAAACCCATGTACTACAACTACTTCATTGGCCTCACGTTGCTTGCTTTACATTATCTTCTGCAGTTGATGAAGAAAGGTGTGGAAATCAGGGAGAAAAAGCTAGAAAGGGGGAGAAAGAGAGAGGATTGAGAGGAGACAGGAGAAGACCACGGCAGCTAATGGCACCAATAGTCAGCATCTTACGTACCACAGAGACGAACAAAGCTAGCCAAGCCTGCCAAATTGCACTTATATATTTATGCAGATATAAGACTTTTGTTCATCTGGTCCACATGTGAAGCTTGCTCCTACAAGAAAGATGCCGTGCGTGCGTCGTGATTTGCATGTGAAACAAACAAAATCTGTAGGGAGCAATTTGCTTACCGTGTCCCCTTTCTTGTGTTTGTTTATCGATGGACTCTTCTACTCTTCCGTCAGGTTAACAATGACATTTTGTCTTTGGCGATGTCTCCATTCCCAGCTGGTCCATGCTTCTTTGCTTGCATTTGTCAAGGCACATTGATATGAGGTTAGGTTGCACAGCCCTTTCTTCTTTTACTTTCATGTCCAAATTAAGAGCCACTCTTTATTAGGGTACTAGCATGATAGTCAGACAAAATGGGACGAGACGATTAATTAAGCAGACTATCGAGGTCTACTTTCACTAATCATCAGAATCACCGTTTCCGTGCATCTTGACAAAACCTATTCAAAGTCTGGGATGTGGCAACATGTTTCTAAAGTAGGTCCAGAAGAAATGTATCGATTTCAAATAAGTCATGGCACTGCTGTTATCTATGTTCATGTACGTTCAAGTAGCAACAACAGCGTCATGTATATGTATACAGTGTCTGATAGGAAGTGTGATGTAGTAGAACAGTAAATAATCAAAGGGTACAAACGTACCTAGAAATGGTAAACGTTGTACAAGTGTTGATTAGTCCTAATCAACGGTGGCTTTATGCAAACGTATGGCACCTGAGTCCTCTCTAACAGCTTGAATTCTAGGTCGTACACTTATACAACTTTTATTGTACTCTCTCTGTTTCTAAATTGTTGTCGCTGTTGATTTCTAACATCAATTATTTATCTTATTAAAAAAATTCAAATGTGTCAAATAACTTTAATGATAAAATAAAATATAACAAAATATATAACATTTATGAATTTTTTTTGAATAAGATGAATACTCAAAATTGATATTTGAAGTTAACAATGATAACAATTTAGGAACGGAGAGAGTATAAAAATACTATATAGAGCTTTATATTGTTGGGTAGTTTAGATATAAACTTTTTAAGCTATTTTATTTGCTGCATCAGACAGGCCCGCTCAGTTCTCGGTTGTGATATGCTGAACAGTTCTAATTGTTCCCGCAATCTACAAAAACAAGTCTCAAGAGCTGTTGAAGATATTTTGTGTTCTCATGGAAATATATTTCGGGTGCTCTGATTTTCGACGACGTACCAACTCCAACTTTTTAATTGTCGCGTACATACTCGACATCAGTCGATCGGTTCGAATATTTTTAGAAGAAAATTCAGTACCAGAGTTCGGTTTCTCCATGCACGCTGAATTGCTGATGGCCCATGAGTCCATATAGAAGTTGCTTTAGTCGGTTCCAATATTTTTAGAAGAAACTTCGCAGCTAGCTCGATCGGTTCCCGCGCGCGTGCACGTGGTCCTCGCCCAGCCATGGCTCTTCCTCTCCGCCCCTGAAATCTGCATCGCCTCCTGCAATCCACATCGCCATGGAGCAAGCTAGCGACAGCGCAACAAACGTTGGATGGATCGATGCGATGGTACATGGCCAAGTGTTCGAGCCGTCGATCGACGAGCTGTACATATAGCAGGTGCCGTCGCTGCCGGAGCAGGGACAGAAGAAGCCCGGCCACCGCACACGCGCCCGCGCGACGATGCCAATAAATTCGGCAACGGCGACGCGCGGGACAGCGCCGTGCCCCCGACCGGTCGATCACGGCCGGAAATAGTGCACGGACCTTGCGTTTCCACAAGCGTTTGAAAGAGTGGCGACCGGCCCCAAAGAGTCCAAGCGAATTAGGCCACTCGATAACAGATTGGACGGTATCGTCTCCTTTCACACACGCAGGGGATCGATTGCATCCCCGTCTCCGTCAGCTCCCGCGACTAGCTTCTTCTCCGTTGTTCGTTCGTGTGGCGCCAAACGTTTTCCAAGGGAGAAGAGACCTCGAGAGTCCCGGATCGTTTTCCGATGGCGTCCGCGCGGTGAACGACGACCTTGGACCTACCTTGCCAGCAACGGGCCCGGCCGGCGTGCGGGCGCATCCGCGCGCCACCGCACGCCTACGTAACGCG
>BCLG01001843.1:31167-49357 GCA_001602295.1 Zoysia matrella
GACCTCGACGACACCGCTGCGAACGCGCATCTCGAAGAAGACTCCTCGTCGTCGTCATCGTCGCCGAGACCATAACTTGTTTGATTGATTGTTCGGTCTCTCCTGTCGACCTGACTTGCTTGCCCGAGTCACCCGGTTAACACTGGTTGGCAACGCGAGATAGGTCATGCTCGTTTGAGCTACCTGCTCCCGATCGAGTCCCGACCGCAAGCGTACGTTAGCCGGACGAACCGTGACCTTCGGTGACTGACGGTACACCTGACTCCACGCAGTTCGTACGTGTAAAACGTATTACGCGGTGTACGTGTACGCTGAACGCCAGCCTTCGCCGCCGATCTAGAAGCGTAGCGCGCTCGCATGCGGAGCATGGGTAGAGATGACCATGACGTGAACGTTTTGAAATTTCCAGACCAGGCTGAGAGCGAAGATAGGATGCATGGATTGACATGAATAGCCCAGAGTAGGCATCAGTTTAGTCATGCAAACAGCCACAGGGATAGATAATCCAAATTGCAAAATGGATCCAAATGCGTCCACGTCTCGTTATTCTCTGGCTGCTCAGCTCAAGCACGCCGAGCTGGTAAAGCTGGACAAGCAACTCTCCAGCAATCGATTGACCTTCATTGACTTGTCTCCTGCTTTGCTTTTTTTTTTTTTGGGATTATTGAATGTTTTAGCTGTGTAATCTCTCTCTCTCTCTCTATATATATATATATATACCGCCATATATATTTTCAAATTTGGCTTCTCTTCTGTCATCCTCTCCTTTCATGCATCATCCCGTATATGTGGTGAATTTTCATTTATCTTTAATTATTTGAGGACTCAACGTGATGCAAGGCAAGTTCCAAAGAAAATCAGAATCAGATACATCATGGGAGGACGCATGGAAAAGAGAGCAGGAGGAGATAACCGTGAATTTTCTCCATACATGTTGAATCTCACAATAATGGTCCACTCAAAAACTAGAAACCTGCTTGCAAGTTACATTTTCCCAAAGACACCAGTGGAAAAGTTGGCTTCTCTCCATCCAATGAGCCAAACAGTACCCTTAGCCATCAATAGTGACATCTTAGGACATCTTTGTGAACGACTTATTCTTACCGCCATATATCACTGTAAGTATAGTAAAAATATTATTCATATAAATCATCTTTGATCAAACCTGATAAGTTTAAGAGATATTTTTTTCCTTGTGCTACTGCAGTAGCAACGATGATTTTTTTGTAGCTACAACAGCAACAATACCATAAGCTCGAGCCGCCTGAGCCACACCGAGGTATGCAATCTTTTTATGCAGTCTAGATGTTTTATGGGAGACAATTTGTGTGATTATGATATTGTGTTTTGTAATAATAAAAATAGTAATTCAATTTATCAAGTCTCCGAAATCTCATATCTTACAGTGGCCACTAAAATATTTTATTTTTCCTAATCCTTTTTCCTTGGTCTCTAGTGGGAGGAGGTAAGCTCACCAAGTGTAAATAGGCAAATAGCCCGTACACGCCACGGGCTGCTCGATGTGGTAGTGAAGATACTGAAGAGATCAGTAATTCAGTATGCGTGGTTCCTTTTCAAAGATCAAACAGCTTTTGACATGGGCTAGAATTTGGGAGTTCACAGCCGGGCATGGATCACCTATCCGGCCTGGACGCGAGGCGTGGGCTTCAGCATGGAAAACGCAGGACGGATCCAATTCTTCTAGTAGACTAGTATCGGTTCCCACGTGCAAACCAAATCTTAGACAACTTTTTTATTTTTCTATTATTTTTATTTATTTTTATTTTCCCTTTTTAGTTTTTTTTATCCATCCATTTCATGCATCGTTAATCAAAATAATTAGGATAATTTATTTTTACTACTGTAAGATACTTTTATTTTAAAAAATATTTATAAAGATAAAACAATTAATTTTTGATACTGGAACAACTAAATCTCACTAATAAAACATTTGATTCATTAAGATAAAAAATTAACAAATTCAAAAAAAATAAAAAATATATTTGTGTGGGGGAAAATCTACTACAAAGGAAAAAAATAATTTCAGAAGAAATTAAGGGGGAAAAATCCAAAAACCTCAGAGTAGCCTATACGACCCATTTTAATTTTCTGCCCAATTCTAGCATGGGAGTGAACACGACGCAAAAATAGTTCAAATGACGGGGAAATCAGCACACTTGGCCTCGCTGGGGAAATCGGCCTAGGTGGGCGCCTGGGTGGAATGCAACAGGACCCGCTCTGTTTGGATTAGTCTGATGCTTGTAAAACATTGTGGCAGGTTTACTCTGCCCCGCATAGATTCTAAAATACACTGAACAATACGTATCAGGTATTGGATCAGTAGCTGATACGCGCGATCACTATAGAATGTTATACAAAATCATTACTTTGGATAAAATAGTACTTGAAGTGGAAACTTTAGTGGTTACACAGATAGACTACTGTCCAAAACCGTGTAGCTAGCTAGAGGCGGAGCAGACAACGGCAAACACCACAAGCAAAACTTTAGAGCAGAACCGAGCACGTTGTCGTCTTACAAAGACTTCTCCTTCTAAAACCACAAATAAAAACGAGTAAGTACATAAGTACTTTGTAAGCCCTAACACTAAACAAAAGATTGATATATGCATATTTGGTTATAGCAAGGTTAAAGCTTACGATTTATTTTGCAACAAGCCAATTTTTATGCAAGGTTCACTATAGAAAATTTCTAAAACAGAGAAAAACAACTTCGTTAGTGTTATAATTTTAGTTGAGTGGACCTAGAGAAGATGTTCATCAATCTTGCCAATTCTCAAGTTTTAGGTGGACCTTCAGACACAAGGTGATAACAGCTCGACACTTAGCCAACACTTCCGAAAACACGGGCAACTACCATCCACTCACACATCAAGGATATATAAAGAGACTAATCATTGAAGCACAAGACAAGGCGTGTCATAACTAGTGACAACGAACTTTCCAGAAAGATTATACACTCCGCAGAGATTATACACTTTACCCATAGGCCATACACTTTTGGCCAAGGGAGTGACATGACCCTCACCTTACCTCCTCCGTCCATCCCCGCAAGGCCACCGGAAAAGTATCAAGGGATATAACCGAGTACAAAAGGTACTAGAGTTCTCAGGTACTTCAATTTCCACTGAGCGAATCACCAGGCCACAAGCATCTACTAACCTCCAAGTGGACGAAGTGGTAGATGCCAAGGAGCAAGGTAAGTCCTGCCCATAGCAGGTTCTATGGTTGTACGAGAATCGTCAGGTTGAGGTTCAAGAACCAGTCCTTGTGCGGCCAGAGCGAGTGCTATCTACGAGAGGTGGATCCTATCACACAACTAATCCATATGCACATAGCTAATCACGAAACACCAAGCACAAAGCATAAGCCTCGCCCCAACTAGAAACACCCGTTCTCCTTCACTTAGCACTAGTTGTTCTATCACCCACCCCACTTTATTTAACTCACACCACCAAACTCATTTTATTGCATTTTTTGTAATAAAGTGTAAGTGGGAGGTGTGACGATGTAGACATTGCTAAAGGATTCCTAAGCATACTACTAGCAATGTAAGGACCAGCATTAGCAGGCTAATGCTGGTAACCTAAATTTATCAAAGAAAGGGATCGCAACGGGTAAACAAATAGGATATTAACTAACTCAACAAAGAGGTGTGCCAATACAATAATAGGCACGAGCATCTGTTACTAGCTATACCAAATAGGATATTAACTAACTCAACATTTTAAAGTAATAAATTAGTACAATGCAAGCAATTAAGGCAATATGCATAGCGAAAATCATAGGATAAATATGGTTAAGGAGTTAGAGCTTGCCTGAAAACACTTTTAGCTTAATCTTCAGGCTTTGTCTTGACATCTGGGTCTTTGGGCTTTTCCTTGAACTCAACGTTTGCTACACGTTCAAATACTTCTAATAAAACTACCGCAAAAGGAACAAAGCTCAAGAAGAAACAACAACATCCGGTAAACTTTCGATAAGAACCAAATAGACTTCAAAAGGTAAGTTGATGATGTTAAACATATGCGCGATGTGATGGTTATAATATTAGGATTTTATTTAGTGAAAGGCGTATTAAGTTCATTTTATCTTTGTTGGGATTATGTACCCCGGGTGCCTACGAACCCAGAGTAAATACGAAAGCCCAGTTGTGGACTACGACGCATGGCCCAATTTACGGCCCACGGAGGACTTCATCGGGCCGCTTTGCGAAGAGATAGGGGTCGGGGTCACTCGAAGACACTAGCCCGACCAACGGAGGATCGGGGCCGGATCACGACAAAACCCAGCCGATTGAAGGCTGGGGGTCGGCACTCTAGCCTGACCCCCAAGGGTCCGCCACCGCCTTAACGGTCAACTTTTGACAAGCGCAGAGATCCTTGACGACATACAAGAGGAGGCAAAGCAGCTTATCGGAGGTAAAGCGATCTAGAAGGTGGTAAAGCAACCCAGCGAATGGTAAAAGCTAATGGAAAAGTGAGCTTTGTCCCTTATCGCTAGACAAAGGACGTTTGAAGGACACCGACAAGCTGCTCTGACGCCAGCGGGCGCCAGAGGACAAGCCTTGTAACCCCGGTCCGACCCCTATATAAAGGGGACACCGGGGGCCTTAGACAACAAGTTAAGTGACAGATTCACACACACACACACACACACACACACACCACATAATCGTGCTAGGATTCTTGCCTGAGCTAGAGCCTTTTCGCCATTGTAACCCTATTTTGAGTTTATACGATCCACTCTTTCCTTCTGGACTGTAACAGCCCAGGCCTAAGTACGGCTCATGCCATACTCACTTGTTGCGTGGGTCACACCTGCACAACAATTCACTTATGCTTTCGCCCTCGCTTTGTGTAAAAGGGTTAACCCAAGGTTACTATGCTTTAGATCTTTGGCTATTTAAGTTGGTTCATCCCTCTTTAAACTAGCAAGGTGGGACTAATATCATGGTTTTTCCTACCACAAGTCATAGGAGTTGGGCCTCTTCCTATAGGCTTCACAGACTCACCCTCAGAGAACTCGAAGTCCTCGTCGAGGCAACTCACCCAAACTAGAGACAGACAATCAGAATCGATCCTCTCTGGTCATGTCGTACGTCAGTGCCAGCATACGTGTCATGTTGTGACCCCACAAGGCCCACGCGTCATGCACATCATAGCTGCGCCACATGACTGCACGCCACCGTGACACAACAAACATCAAAGGTTGGCTCTGATACTATTCTGTAACAGCTCAGACCCAAATACGCCTCATGCCCACGCACACACTGCATGGGCCACACCTGCATTGCAACGCGCTTACGCTTTCGTCCTCACTTGGCGTAAAAGGGTTAACTCGGGGTTACCATGCTTTGGATCCTTGGCTATTTAAGTTGGTTCATCTATTTTTAAACTAGCAAGGTGGGACTAATCTTATGGTTTTCTCTACCACAAGTCAAGTCATATGAGTTGGGCCTCTTCCCATGGGCCTCAGATGGACGTAGGGTATTACACTTCTGTGGTGGCTCGAACCAGGCTAAATCTTGAGTCTTTCGTAGACTAGACTACCTCGATACGAAGAACACACCCAATTCCTCTGCAAATACGTAAATTCTACTGTGCTGGTGGTCAGAACACTGTCAATCTTATATTTACTTAGTGCTTAGTGATCATATGGTGTGCTACGTATGCATCAGGTTTTATTTGGATGATGCAGTGGGGCTTATGGTAGGAATATGTAGACACGTTGGGTTGTGGGTGCACGTCTAACAAGGCATAAGTATGTCTTGCATATAAGGGTGCACATGCATGAGCCTATACGTAGTGGTCACTATATGATCATGTGTGTCTACAATACTTAGTTAGTCACATGGTGCACGTGTGTTATAGATTAAAAGATTTCTTGTAGGGTTCATTTTACAGTAAACTCCTATTTTATATTACTTAGTTAGTCAGCCATTAGCTAGTAAATTTATCTTAACTAAATTTATCATTAGAAGTGAACATGTGCATGAAATGTATGGTGTGTCATCGGTTAAATACTTATTCTCTAATGCAAGTATTTCTAGATGATGATGATGATGATGATTATTATTATTATTATTTAAGCCACTAAAGCTAATACATGAATAGTGTATTATGGCATAAATCTATCGGCAACACGAGCGGTTGCCGATAGGTGGAATGCATCGCCTGCTATTTAATAATTATTTAATCCCTAATATTTTATGTGTTTTCTAGTGATTAAAGTTAATTAGATGAATGTACATATTAAATAGAATATTTAAACTCCTAGGTGGTATGATCTAAGATAATGCAAGGCTAAGCATGTGATAACTAACAATTAATGATTAAATTACTTGATTTTATCTTTATAGTTATATTATTAATATAACAGGTGGCATGAGTAAAAATGCAAGCTAAAAGGGGTGTCATGCACATTTAATTAACTATTATGATATTATGCTTTAAGAATAAATCATAATAAAAGATTCGCATAAAAGACGATAAATACCAATATAAGAATAATACTAAAGCTCGGTTAAACTCTGATAAATAAATCATTAAGAAAACTGTAAAGAACAGAGGTTAACTGAGGTTTTGAGCATTTGGTAAGGTGGAGCTCGGGATTGTGATTCCAACGGTGAAAGAACGGTTAGAATCGGAGTTAAGATAAAAAAGTTATGGCTATTTGAATGTGTACAAAACATCTAAGGGCCTATTTGTAAATAAAGAAAGGTGACAGGGAGCTATCTGTAATTATTAGAAAGGTTATGAGGGATCTGTATGTAATTTTCCAAAAGATCAGGGTGCTAGGTGTAAAATATTTAAGACTAAATTGTAATTAAAGAAAAGGCCAGGAGGTATTTGTAAAATTACTAGGATTAAAACATAATTTTACAGAACAATAGGGGCTTAGATGCAAAGTGGTATTTTTCTGGAATTTATGGAATTTTTATGGAATTATTTTGTAGAAAAAAGGTGGAAGGAATATTTCTATGTGGACAAGCTTGGGTGCACTTAGCATTTGTTTCGTTGAGGCTGATATGTGGGGCCAGAGCATGTGAGTCACTGACTGGTGGGGTTAGGTGCCGATGCCAATTACAAGTTGGGCCACGGTTCCTTTTTATTTTTATTCATAAAATTCTGGCTTCATCTGGGTGGTTGATTTTAAAATGGGTGGCGCGAATTTAAAGGGAGATTTGGACGCATCTAGGACGCCGATCTGGGAAAGGGCGGTGGGGATTTAAAAGATCGGGCTGATCTAATCCTCAGCGTCAGATTTCGGATGAATGGTCCGTATTTAAAAATAATCTAAAGGGATTCTCTTTTAATCTGGGCCGTTGGCCACACATTGAAAGACAGGCCATGGCAGGCAGCTCCAGCCGGCCTGTCGGCCGCTGAAACAGAGCAGCAGGGCGGCGGTGCCATTACTGACCCTTGCCGGAGACGGTGAACTCGTGCGCTCAATCCCGACGGGAACCAGCTCGGGAGAGAGAAGAGGGAGCAGCGGCCTCACTTGGGGGTTGTCAAGGACAGAGGCGGGCTGACGTGGGCTGGCGACGAGTGCTCGGGCATAGGCAGCGGCTGTGCACGGTGCCAAGGTGGTAGGGCGGCGAGGCACCCTGAGAACAGTCAGAACGGGTGCAAGAGTGGCCTGTGGTGCTTGGGGAGCGGAAGAAGGCCGAGGCGCGTGCTCCTACGAAGAATTCGCGGTGGTGGTCAATGACGACGAAAATTGGGGAAAATACAAAATTTGCCGGTGAGGGTGGCTCAATTGGGGAATGGAGAGTATGTAAGGGAAGGTGGGGAGGAGCAGAGGTGCACGACGCCTTTTATAGCTGCAGATAGGGAACTTTTGAGAGAGAGAGAGAGAGAGAGAGAGGGTGGTGGCGCATCGAGCGGTGACCAAACCGCCAAGGCGCGCTGGCCATGTTCTGGCCGGTGATGGTGATGAGGCATGGCGATGATGTCGGGGCGCAGATGATGAGGATATCAACACCATCGATACGTCCTCCTCTCCTAACCCTACATATATTTCGGTTACAGGTCCTACGACTCGTGTCCGTGCACATCAAATTAATCATCAAAAACCAAAGAGAAAACCAACCGGGAGATGGAGTCGCGTAGGCTGGATTCGGATTGTAGGACAGCGCCAACTTCTAACGCCTGCCACGACTTTATACGGGTTCCGTTTTGAATGTTCAAGTACTTCCTAGAAAGCATATAAAGTCTCCATTCCAACGGATCTGACCCCACCTTCATACGACATCGGAGTTAGTGCGAATCAATATTTTGCTAGAGAAAGTGCTACGTCATCCCAACTTGAGCCGTTGGCCCGTGTACCGAGTTGAGCCTATTAGGGGCACGTCCTAGGGTTTGAGGTCGACCCCAGCACACCGCGGGTCGTCCTTCACCCTAGTTTAAGGCCTCAGCCACCAAAAACACTTGGGTTTTGATAGATTGAAGTTTAGCCGCTGCTACTTCGCTTGCAGCACGCGTGTCGACTAGACCGCTCGTCTTCTTGCCATCGAAACCTCACTTTTTGTTATTTCATTATATCGAACTCATATTTTTATCTAGCAATTCAGTGCTTGTTCATCTTATTCTTGTTTATTCTATGATTGCTTGTAGGATGAGTGCCCTTGTGGCTGGTTGATCGCGCTCCACAAGTTCGCGTTCACCCTCTGGAATCGGTGTATTGGTCGTTAAGGCGCAACATCGTGTATAGTTGTACTTGAGCCGTGAACGTTGCTTCTTTACACCAATCGTGATTACCATCTCCATCGAAAGATCGAGACCAAACCTCGCATCAGTAGAGCTATAAGCTTCACGACCTCTTAAAAGGTATCAATTGATTTTAGTAATTGAATGAACACCATAGGTAACGGTTGTGATTGTAAGTTGCAATCCGTTAATCTCTACGACATGGTGGGTTTCCTCGATGGATCACAAAGGACGATCCCAAGATTAGGAGGTTTCGGGCGTTGGAGGACTAAGGCTAAGAACTAGCTAGAGAGTCCATAGGAATGCCGGTACTATTAAGGGGGGGGGGTGAAGTAATTCGTCTCCTATCATACAATTGTTAGAGAGTGTGAATGCTCCTTAGATATCTTAGAAAGCACTGAAGATGGCAGAGGAAGCGAAGTCGAAAACTGAAGCTCAGGTCTAGCTGAAGATGAGTCACCAGACAGTTTAGTGAGCTCACCGGATAGTCTAGTGAGCCTTAGAGGAGCCAGTCCAGAGAGAGGTGCTCTCTAGAGTCGAGGTGGAGCAGTCACCGAATAGTCCAGTGGTGCAGTGACTGGATAGTTCGGTGAGACAGAAGCTGGAGTTCAGAAGAGGTGTCTCTGGAAGTTCAAAAGAGAAGGTCAATGTACAGTCTGGTGAAGGTATGCACCGAACAGTTCAGTGTCACATGTAATAGATTCCAAAAAGGGTGGTTCCCTAGTCTACGAGAAGACAAGTCACCGGATAGTTCGATGGAAGCAGTCACCGAATAGTCTATTGATAGGATAATGCAGATAGCTTTATGACATCACGTTTCAATGGTTGTTTCTGGGCTTCGAGCCTATTTAAACTGTGGAGGGGGACGTTTTGCTATGTGCTTGAGATCTGAATTGCAGGAGAAAACTTGTGAGAGGCCAAGGGACACCACTAAGAGAGCATAAGACAAGATTGGAGATCTTTGGGGTGCTGGTAGGAGAGTGATAGGAGCATTCATACACTTCTAGAGCGTGTGGGGCTTGAGAGGAGTGATCTTTACATATTACGTTTGGTCTTGATAGTCTAAACTGGCTAGGAGTCTGTGCTCGAGCTTTCGAGGAGATTGTGGAAGAAGACGTCAAGTTTGTACGCGGTTTCGGGTCTTTCGCTCGAAAGAAACACCAAGAGTGAGTGCCGAAGCCTTGGAGGCTTGCTGTAGTGTTTAGGTATTGTGGGCAACAGCTAGGTCGCTGGTGTCTTAAATCAAGAGTGAAGCATACCCTTGAGAGCATCGTTCTGAAAACGACGGGAGGAATCAAGACTCCGTCGAGAGTGGTTTGACAAGGATTAGGGTAAGGTACCTTCCGAGACCTCAGAAAAATCGCTAAGCATTCTTTTACTCTCTTTTTACTTTCCGCACTTCATTTTGAGTAGAGTTGCTAGGGTGCTTTTTGATTACTCTTGGTGGCTATCGTGCTTGTGCTTGCTTGTTGTATTTACTTTCCACTAGCATTGTTAAGAGTCTTAGCCTATTAAAATTGCATAGGGCTGCTCTTGTTTGATTTAGCCTCATAGTTTAAGTTTTTAGCGAATTTAGTCCTATAAGTCCACCGATTCAACCCTCTTTCTCTGTGTCTTGATCCTTACAAATGGTATCAGAGCCAGATGCCCACTTTTCGAGCTTCACCGTCTTGAGTAAAGATCCAAACGGGATGGAGAGTCCGCCTATGTTTGATGGCGACAATTACTCATACTGGAAGGCTCGCATGCAAGCCTACCTTGAGTCGATCGATGAGAAAGTGTGGTAAGTTAACCAAAACACTATAAATGAGAATGAGAGACTTGATTCTATCTTTATCAAGTTTAATGCAAAGGCCAAGAATGCTATCTTTGAGTGCATTTTTAAAAATGTGTTCTCTAGAATTAATGCTTCTTGCACCGTTCATGAAAAATAGTCTCAATTGCGAAATATTTATGAGGGCTCCTTCGAGGCCAAAGAAGAGCGTTACTATCTTCTTAAGAACAAATATGACTCTATATCACCATGTTGCCTCATGCGAAAGCTACTGATGTCTCGTTTGCATGTAGTGGTAGAGTAGATCAATGCCTTGGGCCTCTAGAGCAAAATTGAAAATGTTGAGATCATGAGGAAGCTCTTAAGGTTGTTGCCGCCAAGCTACAATGCCATCGTCATGTCTCTTACAAGCCAACTTGTCTACTCTCACCGTGGACGTCATGCTTGGCAAGCTCATGGCCTACAAGGGGTATATGTTGGGCATCTCTATCGACACTCAATTGCTCAAGAATCTTACCCTTCAAGTTGAAAAATCTCCCAATGGCAAGAACAAGAAAAAGCGAAAGGTGGAGGAGGATAAGGATGATGAGAATGATAATGAGGACCTTGCGCTCTTGATGAAGCTTTTTTGCAAGGGAAGACCTTCATCCTCAAAGCGGAAGTTCGGGTGCTTCAATTGTGGCAAGAAAGGCTATTTTGCTAAGGAGTGTCCCAAGCCCAAGAAAGAGAGCAAGAAGGAAGCAACTAGTGAGAGTGAAGACGAAGAACACAAGCCCAAGAGGAAGTTTAAGAAGAGGTTCTTCATCAAAGAGAAGAGCAAGAGCAAGGAGAAAAAGAAGCCTCCGCACAAAGCTTACATTGTTGGTGAGTGGCTCACTAATGATGATAATTTGGACTCTTCCTCTTCTAGTGAAGAAGAGCTCGCGGGTATTGCTATGACGAGCTCCACCAATGAGCTACCACCACCACTTCTTTGCTTGATGGCCTAAAGTTGTGAGGGCTATGTGGATGAAGATGATGATCTTGATGAAGAAGAGGAGGACTATAAAAAATTAGGATGATGGAACTAGCTATAATGATCTAGTACTCTTTCTTGAGAAAACCAACAAAACCATCATCAAGAAGACCAAGAAGATTGAGGTGGTGACCAAGGAGCACAAAGTAGTGGTATTTCGAGTTCAAGAGCTTTAGGGTGAGCTCAATGCCCTAAAGCACTCTCATGGTGTTCTACGTGAGTCTTATGAGTCACTTAAAGAGAAGCACATAGAACTAAGTGAGAAACATAAAGCATTGGTTCTCACTCATAAGGTTTTTAATCTTGACTCTCTCTTAATCTTTTCTAAGCATTTAAATGAAGCTTCTACTGCATGCAATCTAACCCTCTCTAAAGAGAGTACTTCTCTTGAGCCATCTATTTTGATGGAATACACGAAGCTCAAGGATGAGAGAGAGGCCGTGATGGATTTTTTCGAGCGGCCTACTAGAGGAAGGCAAATTTAAAAGGAAATCCTAAACCAGAACTTGTCAACAATCACAATCACAAGGGCCTAGGATCATATTCTTCCTCTATCAACATTATTGGCAACGAAGATGAGATCATTGCTTGGATAGTCTCGCTCATGGCGAATGACTATTTTTGTGAGAAGTATTGCCGTGATGGTCACCGCTCCATTGATTATTTCAAGGTGAGCAAGCACAAGGAAGGAATGGTGAAGGCCAAACCGCTCAGACCGCCAAATGACAAGCGGACAATCAAGAAGATTTGGGTCCCTAAGATGATCGTAGACCAAGAGAGGAAGCCAAAACTCTCTT
Source organism: Zoysia matrella (assembly GCA_001602295.1). NCBI lineage: Eukaryota > Viridiplantae > Streptophyta > Magnoliopsida > Poales > Poaceae > Zoysia > Zoysia matrella. The sequence goes on from BCLG01001843.1 coordinate 43,483, forward strand.
GGGTTCCTAAGAATAAGTGAAGAGACCTAGGTGGTGGACCATGAAGCAAATTAAAGATTATAGGAGTCTACCACATGTGATCGAGCTTTAACACCAATCTACTCTTCAAGTAGATTTTCTCTTGTACATAGTAGAGTAGATTTTTTTCTTGTCTTGCATGGTAGATAGGAATCCATCGCGGACTAGATGTTTGCACTATCACGCATCATGTGTAAAAAGATAAAAAAAAGAACAAAAAAATTAGTCAATGCCTAACCATCTTGAGATATATATAAGCATGGGGGAAGAGCTTGAGAAGGTGGTTTGGCTATCTCAAGCCAAAGCGGTGGGCTTATGGTGAACAAGCTTGAAATGGGTCAAACTTGGCGTTGAATAGGTTTTTTTATGTAATGTACTTAAATTTGCTTGCATCTACATTGCATGCTTTAAATTTCTTGCATTTAGCTAGCTTGTTGAGCATGCATTGCATATTGGAACCATGGAGGACGCATTATCTTCGAAGAAAGTGACTACATTGATCATATGGATTCACACTCCTAGAAGGGATAACTAAAGCCACTGTGCACTTCATGTCATTGAAACCTGTGCTTAACGATCTCTAAAATCCATTTACGCGGACCATGAACATGGGTTCATAATTCCCATTTTGGTGCCTTCTCGCTTGGGTTTATTGCTTGATCTTATTGTGTTTTGCGAAAACAATAAACATTTCGAGGTTTATCTATTTGCAAAGGAGTGCTTGAGAGTTCTCTTTCTAGACAAGTATGATGTTTATTTGGTTCTTCCATGAGGTCACTTGAATTCTAGAAAGAAAATCCTTGGTTCTGCAATTCCTTGAGGTCACTAGACATTTCGGCGCCTTCACCTGACAGTCTAGTGACTATATCTTTGTGATCAGTTACCTTATGGAATCGGATAGACACCGGACGTTTTGGTGGGTTCACCAAACAGTTCGGTGACTAGAAGATGAAGCGGGTGCTTCTCTGGAGTTAGAATTATGCAGACACTGGACAGTCCGAACATTTATAGACACCGGAGAATCTCAGAGGACCATACAGTCCGGTGACCTGGTTGATCGGCGAATCTCGGCCATTCGTTCAAAATTCATTTAATCGTGGCCGTTGATTTATATCTAAACCGCACGTGTGCTATAACATCTTTTCAATCGTGCGCATCTTTCTCTGTCGACTCGACCGCCTTTGTTGCTCGCCGTCTCCGCCGTGCCCTCCTTCGCGGTCCAAGTGCTGCCTGGCCAATGCTGCTCTTGCTTGCCGACGCACCACAACTCTCAGCTTCTCTACGCCGCCTCACCTTGTGCCGCCCTCGCTCATCTGCCTCGTGGGCGCCACAGCTCTCTGCTCTAGCCACCCGCGCTCATGCCGCCGCAACAACACTCCGTGGCCTCAGCCGTCGCCTACACCGCGCCTGTGCTGCTCCTTGCTCTCGGCCTCGTTCCCTTGCTTGCACCAAAAAAACTGCTCTAGCTCATGTCTCTCAAAAACCCTCAATAGGGTTTTGCGGTTTGCAAAATCGGTCAAGTTCACGGCATATTCCCGGCGATTTCTGGCACTTCTCTCTTTGGGGTATCACTTCTATCTTTTCGATTCATCAGAAACACCCCATGTGCCTTGCTTAATTACAAAAATTGGCATTGTCGTGACAAAAGTTAAAATTTTTATTGCTAATTGTAGTAATTAGTTGACATCTCCTGTACTTCGTGCCATATTGAGGTTATCTCTTGCATATTTTGATATGGCATTAAGTCCTCCTGTCGCTAGTGTCACATTTTGGATGCTTTGTTATTATTTGTATTATAGCATTAGTCTGTCGATATCACCGTTAATCACACTTGCTTTATTTGATCGGCGATATGTTCTTGTTCCACCGATAGGATATCTTTGTGTCACTTACCAGCGTTGCTTACAACCTTTAATTATACTTATGTAGTGCAGCGATAGTTTGTGGCATTGGACAGCGATAGAGTCAGAGTTCTCAGCGGCAGTCCAGATCTCTCTTGGACAGGTTAAGAGCCAAGCTCTTAATTCTGTCTTTTGTGGTCAGGTGGTCAGTTGAGATTCAGCGACAGTTTTCTCTTGATAGTTGACAGTATGAGCTGACAGAGAGCGTCTCTTGAGGAGATGGGGAAGGGCAAGGCCGTAGAGCCTGAGAAGAAGAAGAAGAGGCACAGGACTGGTGACCTCGAGTGGGATCGTGCTTTGGCAGCAGCAGAGGTGGATGTGCCACCACACAGGAGGAGTGGTGGTCTGAGGATTAGAGGTGCAGAGGGCCAGGGAGAACTGAGGTGGTCGACCTGTCAGATAGTGGCGACCACCCCATTGGTAGCTGAGGTGCAGCCGTAGAGAGTCACTGCCAGTCGGTAGTTGAGAAACGCGAAGGAAGAGGCAGCCCAGAGAGTGTCACAGTCGATGTCACAGAGGTGCCCTTATTTGAGGACTGGGTCTATAGCATTTGCACTAGTAGAGCCGAGAGAACACACTGGGCCGTGGCCAGGATTGTTGAGTAGGAGGTTGACCTGTTAAAGGTCAAGGGCCCGGCTATGGAGGCTAAGAGGAGAGTGGATTTCATAGTTTGTGTCCCCACCGAGCGACATGCCGATGCTGGACAGTTCTGGACAGTACTTCAGCTAAGGATATCTGTGGCTCTCCAACGATAGTTTGCCACTAAGGGCAAGAGCTCAGTGTTTGTAGCACATCTGTTCTTGTGTTCAGATCTGTTATCGTGTCACATCTATTAATTGTTTACTTTGCATCGAAATTTTATTCGACCCACCCACCTCATATTTCGACCACAAACAGATCCACCCTTCATAGATCCATGTCTCCATAATCATCCGCTGCTCAATCATCAACAAAATTGCCACCCAATTTTTTGCCGATTGCGTTTCTCACCTTCCAAAAATGTGTCCCGGACACTTTTCAGTAAAACGGGCATAACTTTTTCATATGAACTCGAAATCGGACGATTTTTTTTTTCAAATTCTCATAACAAAAAGATGATTTTGGCACTCCCCTCTTTGTCGGGGATCGAAAAAAGTTTCAAGGCCAAATTCCCTCTGGAAGTGGACCTTTGTAAATTTATAAGATTTTACGTGCAATCTCAGATATCTTCGTGATTTTCCACAAACACATCCTTCATTGGATCGGTCTAAAACTTCTTGGTGTTTCTGTTTTGTGCCTGAAAAAATAAAAAAGTGACATCATCGAGGTGACATCAATATCTTGTGCTATACCGTGCTGATTATTGATATTTGAAGCCGCGTCTGTTGCGGATCTTTGTGTCTTATCTTTGTTCACATCTGAATTTTTTCATAAGGTTAGACCATCAACTAGAATTAGATACTTAGAATACTTATTCATCATTACCATCTATTCTAGAATTGTGTTCCACTGACCATTATTTTAGCCCTCGAAGCTCCACATATCCACCTTGGATCTGCATTGCATTTGACCCTGCAATTGTGGAATTACAATTCCCTGGTCTCTTTTGCCACCGGTTATACCATCCTTTGCCTTGCATTGATAAGAGCCGTGTAAGAACATGGTAAGTCATTTCTTTTTGCAGATCTTCCACCATAGATTCCACACCACCGTAGTGTAAAGATAATATTCTGCTTTGCTTCTTTGTTGTTTCTAACCATTGTAGGAAAGGGTAAGTCTGAAAGTGATAAGAGTCAACTATGCTACCAAATCTTCGAACGAATTCGTTGAATGTGTCAGTCAAAATCAACTTGCTGGCACGCTTTCTAAGTTTGATCAGAGGATGACCGATGTAACGACCGGGGTCTTCTTTACCTTTCGATAAGTCCCGATCTTCCATGACTTTGCCAATCCCAGTGGTTTGGCAATCACGATATCACAAGCGATCAATCAAGAAATCATAACAGAAATATTAAACAAGAAACAAGAATAGAAAATAGCATGTCAAAGTGAAATTATTAGAAAAAAATACTCCAAAGGGGTCCATCGGCACACAGGTCAGAAATATCTCAGAGCAGATATATCACTATCGTGAATCAAACAAAAGCAACAGCGAAAGCATCAACATGGCAGCGATAGTGGACCTCCTCCACACAAGCTAGCTTGAGCGCAGGAGCAAACGTCACGGACCGTCAGAGACGTAGTCGAAGTCGAAGCTGAGAGTATCCTTTGAAAACAACAAATTAGAAAGCCGTGAGTACGAATACTCAGCAAACCGCGTACTACCTAGCAACAATGTATGCATGCCAATGGTTCCAAGGGTAAAGGAATGGGTCAAGTGCTAAATGCAAGTTTAAAGCATTTATTTTATTTAAAGGTGCAAAAATGTTTTATTTTCAAACTTGTCGAATTTTATTATCTTGCCCCGCAGAGATCTCCGTTATCTCGGACAGGGGTTCATTTTAATGCCGATGTAAACTCCACACTCGGCCACAGCTCAAAGGCCGGAGTTAAAAACATTTTGAAAAAAGAGAGGAGGAAGAAAAACAAAACTACTCAACGAGGAGCACAACTCAGGAGGGGGGGACGTGGCAATGCGCATCGACTAAAACTCTGCAGAGGTTATGCACCTGGACCCACGAGATGCGTCATCGTGAACTACCGTCGTAGCCCCGACAAACACACAAGACCCGTCCACAAGCTTTTAACTGGCGTCATCCGTCCTCTAGGATAAGGATCTCAAAAGCCTATGCAATCGGGTCCTGGAGCTGTGAAGAGCCTACCACTGATCAGGTGGGGTATCTCGATCTCATGTGGGGAGTCAGAGCTCTACACCACACTAACACAACACCGTCAACCCACGGGTAAACAATCAGTCTCGGCAAGCTTCAAGATCAAGCCAACTGCCCTTACAGGGTAACGTGGTGTGCATGATTGTCAACTAAGCGTACAAAGCTTGAAGGACTCGGTCCTTAATTACCAGGGCAGGCACCATCTCCAGCCTCAACGCCAACAACAAGTCTCACGGAAAGATCCCAGCCCGGACCTTCCCGTTGTACCTGCAACAGGTACGCCCACAGGGACTTCCTAAAAGTCCTCCAGCTCCTCATACTCCAACCTGCCCCTGCTAAATAGTTATGTATAGTTATTTGCAATACTCACACATTTGAATCACAATTCAAAATTATTTAACACAAATTCTATTTTATAGTGATAGGTGTGAGATAAAAATTAAATGCGACTAAGCATGGCTAAGCATAAAAATAAAATAAATGTTCTAAAGCAATCATAGGGTTCATATTTGTAGAACAGTAAATAGACACGGCTTAGGAATGCTGCTAACACATTTTAAAATAGTTAGCATGCAAATTAGGGCTGCAAAAAAAATATGCAGTTTAAAATACTGGGTACTAAGTGATTAAGAAACGCTGCTTGCCTGACAAATCGGGATCGTAGTCGAGATCCGGATCGTCGAACTGATCTGGCACGCGGAACTCCTCTTTTGGAACATCAGCTAAACACAAAATGAACAGGGAATTAGACACTAACTACATGACAATAAAACCAGAAATTGAACCTAAATCGAAACTACTAGACTAAATCGTGACGAGACAAATCAACGAAACAATTTCGAGATTAATCGAAGATCAAACGGAGTTCCCCAGAAATTGTACTCAATCTAGACCAATAGGATTTAGATTAATTGCAGAATAATTAATCGCAGATTAAATTAGCAATTAATCTAACAATTAACCGGAAAGGAAAAGAAATTTAAGAGAAGGAAAATTGTTCTCACCGGGAATCTGGAAAACGGAGACGAAATCCGAAGACTCGAAAATCGGAGTCGACGCACTGGGAATCGGAGATCGAGAACCGGCGCGAAAATTAGAGAAGGGGGTAGGCGCGGCGCTGCACCGGCGCGGTCGGGCGACACGGTC
>BCLG01001843.1:49362-71985 GCA_001602295.1 Zoysia matrella
GACACGCGCTGGCTAACGACGCTGGCTTCCACGCGACGGTGGACGGTGACGTAGGAGACGGCAGCAGACGACCGCGATGCAGGATCGAGGAGATGGCGTCGGGGATCCAGTTGACGGCGACGGAGTCTTCTCGGGAGGCCGCGCGATGGGGCTCGAGAAACGGCGCAGCTGACGACGGATGACGCGGCGACGGGATTGAGGCAGTGGAGTCGACGGCGCACGAGGTCGGGGCGGTGACCCGAAGAGTCAGCGCGTGAGTGGCTCGACGTGGAGAACGAGACGACAGGCGTGCGGTCGAGGCGACGGGGCGACGCGATGCGAGGATTGAGGCAGTTGCCAGAAAACTCGGTTTGCGGAGGAAGAAAGGATATAGGGGAGAAATGAGATGAGGATTTGGGGCTAGGTTTGAGAGTAGTTATAGAAGGGTGAAAAATGGGGGGGGGTTAGAAATTAATCTGGAATTTTAATTGAAAAACATGAAACAATTTAGGAAGCTGAAGGAAATTAATCAAGGAAAATATTTAGAGATCCAAAAATTAATTAGAGAATTTTTGAAAATAATTTTAGCCCAAACATAAAAATTACGCGGACTAAATTATTTCGGCACGGGATTAGATTTGATAAACGGATTTCGAATTGAACAGAAAGAAATTCGGAACCAATGATTTTTGAACGGAACGAAATTGGAACAGACAATTTAATTGGAACAAAATTTGGGAAATTCGCCACTTTATTTAATTCGAAAATTCGGGATGTTACAGCCGAACAATTCAATGCCATAGACATGCACTTTCGGACAATGAATCAGAAATTACAGCGTCTCTCAACTCGTATGACAACCTTTGTGAGACGTCGACCACAACAGATAGAGGAAGAGAAAGACAAAGTTAATGACGAGAACTATTTCGAGGATGACGTTGACAATGATAGAGAACAACAACGAAACAGACTGCACGATTGTCAATGCCGTAACCACCAAGATATGAGAGGTAATGAAGATCATGCTCCTTACGAACCTTTCGCAAAGATTAAGTTTACCATCCCTCCCTTTTATGGTAATTATAATGCTGAGGCTTATCTTGATTGAGAGATGGTTGTAGAGCAAAAATTTACATCTCACTTGGTTCCTGAACAATATAGAGTTAGACAAGATAATAGTGAGTTTTGAGATTTTACTTTACTATGATAGACTAATCTTTGCAAAGCGCATTTGCAACCTGATAGTTGAGATAGATTGAAAGATGCTATGCGTAACCGTTTTGTCCCTCCTTTCTATCAAAGAGATTTGCGTAAAAAATTGCAACACTTAGAACAATATGATAAATCTGTTCAAGAATATTTTGCTAAGTTGCAAAAAGGTATAATGCGTTGTGGGATATAAGAGGACTTTGAGGATACTATTTGTTGTATTTATGCTGGGTTGCGTCGTGAAATTCAAGACATAATTGATTATAAAGATTATGATTCCGTCGAACAGTTGTTCCACTTTGCTGTGCTTGCAGAAAAAGAGTTGCAGGGACAACAACTACAGAATAGTATAAGTACATACACTCCACGGTCGACATTTCCTTCTTCGACCACACGTATGCCACCACCGTCCAACACTGCAGCAGCACCAAAATCAGCCCCTTCGGCGTAATCTTTTGATTCAGGTAAGCCTTATTTGCATGTACCCAACAAGAGTACATCCTCTAGTACCTCGACAGGACGTTCCTCTAATATCAAGTGACATAAATGTCATGGCATGGGACATATGCAACGAGATTGCCCAAGTCAGTTGGCATACATTGTTACTGAAGATGGAGGATACATAAGTACTTCGGATGTTGAAGACAAAGAATCTGATGATAAAATTCCTAATGATGATGATGGCCAAGTATTTGGTGCTTATGATACTTCAGCTTACAGGGCCATCATTCTCTAATGAGCGCTCTCCGCACAGGTACACCCTGATAAGATTCAATGCCATAATCTGTTTCAGATTTACTTTTTGATCAAGAACCGACGCGCATATGTGATCATTGATGGCGAGAGCTGCAACAACTTAGTGAGTAATGATTTGAACAGTAAGCTTGACTTACCCATGTGGCCACATCCACATCTGTATCATATCCAATAGTTGAACGACTCCGATAAGGCAAAGGTAACGAGAACTTGTCGAATCCCTTTCTCCATTGGCACCTATGTTGATTCTATGGATTGTGATGCTGTATCTATGCAAGCTTGTTCATTGTTATTGGGTCGTCCATGGGAATATGATAATGATGCTATCTATTATGGTAAAAGTAATAAATATACCTTCATGCATAAGGAAAGAAAATTACTTTACTACCTTTGATCCCTGCTGAAATTGTACAAGCTAATAAAGATAGACTTGCTAATGAAAAGAAAGTACATCCTCCTACATCTGAAAATTAGCAAGCAGTAAATTTGAAAAGTCCTGTAATGCTTGCTATAAAATCTGATCTTGCTAAAATTTATGATGAAAATTCTTCATGTTATACTTTGACATGCAATAATGTATTGTTTTCACTTGAGGATTTTGCTTCTTCTTTGGATGCTCTTGTTGCTAACCTTTTGCAGTAGTATCATAATAATTTTTCATCCGAGGCACCTCCAGGACTGCCACCCATTCAAAGAATTGAGCACCAGATTGACTTGATTCCGGGAGCGAACATAAATTGGCACACACCCTTAACACAATGGGGCCACATCAAAGAGGAAGATGAGTTCGAGTCGAAGACGACTTCGATTCAAGAGGGGAAGGATGATGACGACATCGCTTCATTGGATACACACAACGCTCCTCCACCTACTATAACTCGTGCGCAACAATTGAATTTAGATGTGAGCTCGTTCCGAAACATATGTCTTTCTTCCTTTGAGAATAGATGGCTGCCTTATGATTTTATTATGATTAGAAACATTGGAGACGACCAAAGGAAGAATAGAGAAGGATTTGGAGATGCTCAAGACCAGCAAGACACATTTGATCTTGGAGGAGAGTCAATCCAACTCGTAGTTGAGTTGCCTCAGGTTTCAGAAGCAGTCCGCACTAAAACGGGCGCCCAGATCGCATATGGGATCCAATTTGGACATTCTAGATATGGTTGAAAAGCTAAGAAGATACGCTTTCCAACGGCATGGGTCGTATCTCCAATTTCAATTGGAATCAGCGAAAGTAATTAAAACAAGATGACATCTAAAAACTGCCCTAGTGCTGCGACACTATCTTTTGGCCCTTTGGGCCGTGTATCTTTATAAGGTCCATTAATGTTAGAGTTTGCCAATAAGGTCATTCTAAACTCTATATAAATAGTAGCCACCATCATTAGGGTTACATTTTGATTAGTTTCCATTTGTTATAAACAGTTTTGTTGTTTGATGATTTTTTGGTTTTCTAACTTTGTGATTTAATTCATATTTCGCAATTGAGTTGCATTCTTCCTTGTTCTTGCTTGTGTTCTTCGATTCATAGGCTGGGATTAGCCTTCTTGGTGAGGTCAATCATGTGCACACGGTTGATAAACAGAGGAGAAGTTTTGTTGGGGTTCGAATCATGTTGATTTGAGGCCGGATCGATTGTGTATCGCATCTCCACCAAATTGAGAGTTATCACGACTTGATGGATGATCGGGAACCACGCACACATCACAGAGGAGCTAGGACAGATATGGAGGAGCATATAGTGTATCTTTTAGGATTGAAAGATTTAGTCACCCAGCCGTTGAGGTTTAGTGAGGAGGTTGTTTTGGAGTTCTATGCCTCACTATGGATCTCCCCCGACAGGTCTTTTCTCTGGTTTATGTATGGAAGAGAGCCACATATTTTTGAGAGATCCGATGTCATTGCAGCTCTAGAGTTGTATCATCTGAGACACGGATCCACGCATGAGATCATCCAGATTTCTTGCTGCTATATCGTCTATTTGGAGGGATAGAGCCAATTGATGAGAGACTGAGTATTGCGTACCCGCCACCGCATGGGAGCATTACTCGAGGCACCCTCTTAGGTTGACACACGAGGCTCGTGTTTTGAGAGAGTTGCTGGGCAGAACGATAGCCTCAAGAGCTGGCTACAGAGGCACCCTCTTAGGTTGACACACGAGGCTTGTGTTTTGAGAGAGTTACTGGGCAGGACGATAGCCTCGAGAGCTGGCTACAGAGAGCTTGTTATCATTATACATCAGTGGTTGCTCTGCTACTTGCTAAGGCATGATGCTTTTGATCTGACGGATTTACTGCTAGCATAGATGGAGGATGTCATCTATGAGGGAATTGGCGCCAAATAGCTACCATTTGCCTCATATATTTGTCTGTTGCGGAGGAGGTCTAGAGTTATGATTGAGGAGGATTATGCAGCTTTGCTAGAGATCAACACCTCTTTCAGTCCAGCTAAGCCATCTGACTCCAAGGTTCTGCACGTATCGGCTTCTCAGAGTACCCCTAGAGGAGAGAAGACCACAGCCACTGAGGAGTTTGAGCTTGAGACTAAGGCTCCGAAGGGAGAATAGCCGAGGGTTGGGAGCACTGAGGCTCTAGGTCAGGCCGATACTCCTATCTCTTGTGCCACACTTGACCCTGCACTAGCTGCCAGATTAGATGCTATTCAGGCAGAGCAGGAGGAGCAGAGGAGATATAGGCAGGAGCAGGATGAGCGGATTCAACGAGAGAGGGCCGAGTTCGAGGAGAGGATCCGACTCGAGCGTCTCTAGACTGAGAAGAGGCTTCGGATAGAGAGAGAGCTGGTAGAGGAGAGGAGATGACAGAACAGATAGTTTCTTGAGAGGTCGTAGCAGATTTAGTTGAAGATGGTCGCGGCCATATCTTACATGTCTGCCAGGTTTGGAGCTATAGCATCTTACCTCCAGGGGGTCGGTATACCACCATAGCCTGCATTCCTAACGGCTATGCTACCGGGTCCCCTGCCCTCTCAGCTATAGCCGATAGCTCGCCAGCCGCAGTCTTAGTCTGTTTCAGCCCTCACAGAACAGCTACAGCAGCAGCAGCAGCCCAGCTTGAGTACACTGTTCTCAGCTCCATTATCACCGTTCATAACCTTTGGAGCAGCCAGCGCAGCCATGACTACCGGAGAAACTAGTGCGCTAGTGATGAAAGGATCAAGTGACCAAGAAGGGGGGGGTCGAACCGGACACTTACGCTACAAAGCCAAATTCTTACTCTTCCTAGTTTCTAGCAAAACTAGCATGCTCCTAGCGAATAGGGTCTAGAGAAGTGTAAAACAAGCTAGAAGATAACCAATCAAGCTAGTACACAATTCGACATGAGAGCCACCAAGAGAAGCAACTAAACAATCTATCACACTACTTGCAAGAATGTAAATTCAATAAGTAAAGAGAGACGTGATACAGGTGTTCAGCGATTTTTTTCTTGAGGTCTCGGAAGGATGGCGCCTTCCCCTAATCCTTGTTGAACCACTCCTGTCGGAGTCTCGGTTCCTCCTGTCGTTTCCGAAACGATGCTCACAAGGGTACATTTCACTCTCGGAGTGAAGACACCGGCGCCCCTGGCTGTAGCAAACAATACCTAAGCGCTAGAGCAAGCCTCCAAAGCTCTGGCGCTGACTCTTGGTGTCCCTTTCAAGCAAAGGACCCGGAACTGCGTACAAACTTGATGTCGATTTTCATAATTTCCTCGGAAGCTTGAACAACGATGCCTAACCGGTCTAAGCTGCCATAGACCAAGACACTCCTCTCAGCCTCACAAGCTCTAAGAATGCGTGGATGCTTTTTGCTACTCTTCACAAGCACTCAAGATCTCACTAGATGCTCTCTTGTGCTCTCTTGATAAACTTTGGCTCACAACAAATGATCTTCAACTGCTCTGACCGCGAGCAAGCCCCACAATAGCTCTCACAAAGGTTTAAATAGGCCCCAAGCCCTGAACCAACCGTTAAGAGCCGTTACCAAAAAGCTATCTGCTTTTTACAGTCACTAGACTGTCCGGTGACTGGGACCACCAGACTGTCTGGTGAATTTCTCTTTTTGAATTCCAGAGAGACCTCTTTTGGACACCTCCTTCGGGGCTCACCGGACTATCCGGTCACTGACCAACGAACTGTCCGGTGACTTCTTCCTAATGCCTCCAGAGAGCACCTGTAACGACCGGGTTTTCACTTACCTTTCGATAAGTCCCGATCTCACGTGACATTGCCAATCCCAGGAGTTTGGCAATCACGATATCACAAGCGATCAATCAAGAAACCATAACAGAAATATTAAACAAGAAACAAATTAGAAAATAGTAGATCAGAGTGAAATTATTAGAATAAAATCCTCCAAAGGGTTCCATCGGCACGCAGGCTAGAAATATCTCAGAGCGGATATATCTCTATCGTGAATCCAACAAAAGCAACGGCGTAAGCATCAACATGGCAGCGGTAGCGAACCTCCCCCACACAGGCTAGCTCGAGCGCAGGAGCGGACGTCACAAGCCGTCAGAGACGTAGTCGAAGTCGAAACTGAGAGTATCCTCTGAAAACAACAAATTAGAAAGCCGTGAGTACGAATACTCAGCAAACCGCGTACTACCTAACAACAATGTATGCATGCAAATGGTTTCAAGGGTAAAGACATGGCTCAAGTGCTAAATGCAAGTTTAAAATATTTTATTTTATTTAAAGTATGCAAGAAAGTTTTATTTTCAAACTTGTCAAATTTTATTATCTTGCCCCGCAAAGATCTCTGTTATCTCAGACGGGGGTTCATTTTAATGCCGATGTAATCTCCACACTCGGCCACAGCTCAAAGACCGGAGTCAAAAACATTTGAAAAAGGATATGAGAAAGAAAAACAAAACTACTCAACGAGGAGCACAACTCAGGGGGGTGTCCTTCCAAAAAGGACGTGGCAATGCGCATCGACTAAAACTCTGCAAAGGTTATACACCTAGACCCACGAGAAGCGTCATCGGGAACTATCGTCGTAGTCCCGACGAACAGACAAGACCCGTCCACAAGCTTTAACTGGCGTCATCCGTCCTCCAGGACAGGGATCTCAAAAGCCTACACAATCGGGTCCTGGAGCTGTGAAGAGCCTACCACTGATCAGGTGGGGTATCTCGATCTCATGTGGAGAGTTAGAGCTCTACACCACACTAACACTACACCGCCAACCCACGGGTAAACAACCAGTCTCGGCAAGCTTCAAGATCAAGCCAACTACCCATACAGGGTAACGTGGTGTGCATGGTTGTCAACTGAGTGTACAAAGCTCAAAGGACTCGATCCTTAATTGCCGGGGCAGGCATCAACTCCAACCTCAACGCCAACAACAAGTCTCACGGAAAGATCCCAGCCCGGATCTTTCCGTTGTACCCGCAATAGGTACGCCCACAGAGACTTCCCAAAAGTCCCCCAGCTCCTCATACTCCAACCTGTCCCCGCTAAATAGTTATGTATAGTTATTTGCAATACTCACACATTTGAAGCTCAGTTCAAAAACATTTAACACAAATTCCATTTTATAGTGATAGGTGTGAGATAAAAATAAATGCGACTAAGCATGGCTAAGCATAAAAGTAAAACAAATGTACTAAAGCAGTCCTAGAGTTGATATTTGTGGAACCGTAAATTGGCACGGCTTAGGAATGTTCCTAGCACATTTTAAAATAGTTGGCATGCAAATTAGGGTTGCAAACAAAATATGCAGTTTAAAATGCTAGAAACAAAGTGATCAAGAAACGCGGCTTGCCTAGCAAATCAGGATCGAAGTCGAGATTCGGATCGTCGAACTGAGCTGGGTTGCAGAACTCCTCCTCAGGAACAGCAGCTAATCACAACACGAACAACAGGGATTAGACACTAATTACGCGACAAAGAATAGAACTAGAATTTGAATCTAAATCAAAATTACTAGACTAAACGCGCATAAAACATTTCCCGGAACAACCCTACACAACAATTGCGACGAGACAATTTAACGGAACGATTTCGGAATTAATCAGAGATCAAACGGAGTTCAACGGAAATTGTAGACAATCGAGACCACAAGGATTTAGATTAATTGCAGAATAATTAATCACAGATTAAATTAGCAATTAATCTAACAATTAACCGGAAAAAGAAAAGGAATTTATGAGAAAGAGGAATTTCTCACCACGAAATTGGAAATCCAAGACGAAATCCGGAGGACTGGAACTCGGAAATCAGTACTGGAGACGGCACGGAAAATCACGGAGGCAGGCGCTCGGTCCAGCAGAAAACTCGGCTGCGGGGACGGCGACGCAGGAGTTCGGCGCGCGCGCAGCTGGCGACGGGATCGAGGAAGGAGAGGAGCGGCGCGGAGGGAAGCGGTTGCAAGAATTTTCTGGAGAAATGATGTTAGAAAGGGGATTAGAGTTAGAGGGATATTTATAGGAGGGTGAAAAATAGGTAAAGTTAGAAATAATTCTGGAAAATGATTGAAAAATGTGAATTAATTAGGAAGGCTGCAGAAATTAATTTGGAAAATTATTTAGAGACCCAAAATCTAATTTGGGAAAATTCCGGAAATAATTTTAGTCAAACTTAAAAATTACGCGGACTAAATTATTTCGGCACCGGATTAATTTAGACGAACGGATTTCGGAATTGGACGAAACAAAATTCGGAACGAATGATTTTTGATCGGAACGAAATATTGGAACAGACAAATTAATTGGAACGAAAAATTTGGAGAAATGCCACTTTATTAATTTGAAAATTCTGGGATGTTACAGACTCCTCCCTTACAGGATCTCATTCTCGAGATCAAGAAGAGGACTCAAAAAGGTAGAGAAACTTCTGCCTCAGATCATCTTCCTTCTCTCAGGTAGCCTCTCGCTCAGTGTGGTTGCTCCACTAAACTTTGAGAAACTTAATCTTGGACTTCCGCGTTTCCTTGAACGCCTCATCAAGAATCTTCACCGGGTACTCCAAGTACTCGAGCGTGTCCTGGATATTCAAAGCATCAGGGATAACTCGCTCCTCCGGCACTCGAAGACACTTCTTCAAGTGTGAGACGTGGAACACCGGATGCACACTCGTAAGGTCGGATGGCAAGTCCAACCTGTAAGCAAGATCACCGATCTTCTTGAGAATCCGGAAAGGACCAACAAATCTCGGAGCCAACTTCCCTCGAACATGGAAGCGATGCGTACCACGGAGAGGTGACACCTTGAGATACACCCAATCATCAACCTCAAAAGAAAGGGGCCTCCTCCTTTTATCTGCATAGCTCTTCTGACGGCTCTGAGCAACCCGAAGATGCTCTCTGACCTTCTCAACCTTCTCCTCAGCAGCACGGATAGAGTCAAGACCAAAGAAAGATCTCTCGCCAACCTCTGACCACATGAGCGGGGTACGACATCTCCTACCATACAACGCCTCAAAAGGTGACATACCCAAACTGGCCTGAAAACTGTTGTTGTAAGGGAACTCTGCAAAAGAAAGACTGTCCTCCCAGCTCTGCCCATAGGTGATCACGCAAGCTCTCAACATATCCTCCAGAATCTGGTTCACACGCTCTCTCTGACCATCTGTCTGAGGATGATAAGCTGAACCGTACACCAAGTGTGTACCCATAGCCTCATGCAAGCTCCTCCAGAATCTCGCCGTAAACTGAGGCCTGCGATCAGACAGAATGCTCCTCGGTGCACCATGCAACCTCACAATGTGATCGATATACAGCTTGGCCAACTGAGTACCTCTCATTCATAGGGATGAAATGAGCGGTATTAGTCAATCGATCCACCACCACCGAGATAGCATTATGGCGGCGAGACGTCAACGGCAAACCTGTGATGAAGTCCATACTGATGTCATCCCACTTCCAGGAGGGGATCGACAATGGCTTCAGCAATCCAGTTAGCCTCTGGTGCTCAGCCTTAACTCGTCGACAAACATCACACAAGGCAACATACTCAGCAATGTCTGCCTTCATGCCAACCCACCAGAAACGAGTCCTCAGATCCTCGAACATCTTGGTGCAACCTGGATGGATAGAAAACCTCGAATTATGAGCCTCTCTGAGAATAGCATCCCGCAACTCTGGCACTCTCGAAACACAGATACGGTCCTCATACCACAAAGCACCCTGCTGATCCACACGAAAACCCTATGCTTTGCCTCTCTTCATCTTCTTTAAGATCGACTGAACCTCTCTATCAAGCCTCTGAGCTGACTTGATCTCCTCAATCAACAACGGCTGCAACCTAAGCTCGCACAAGAAACCTTGAGGAACAATCTCAACTCTCAAACTGGCCAGATCTGAAAGAATCTCTGACTGCTCGGACAACAAAGAAGAACAATAAGCCTTACGACTCAAAGCATCGGCTACCACATTGGCTTTACCCGGGTGATAGTTAATGCTAAGATCGTAATCCTTGATCAACTCAAGCCACCTCATCTGCCTCATGTTCAGCTTTGACTGAGTGAAGATATACTTGAGACTCTTGTGATCAGTGAAGATCTCACATCTGTTGCCGATCAGATAATGTCTCCAAATCTTTAAAGCATGCACAACAGCTGTCAACTCAAGATTATGCGTCGGATAGTTCAACTCGTGCTTCTTCAACTGCCTAGAAGCATAGCAAACAACCTTCTTGTTCTGTATCAGCACACAACCCAAACCCTGACGAGAAGCATCACAGAAAACCTGAAAGTCATAGTGAATATCCGGCAAGGTCAAAACAAGCGCAGATGTCAGCCTCATCTTCAGCTCCTAGAAACTCCTCTCACAAGCATCCGACCAGACAAACGGCACACCCAACTGAGTCAACTCGGTCATAGGCTTAGCAATCCGGAAGAAGTTCTCAATGAATCGGCGATAGTAACCTGCCAATCCAAGAAAACTCCTTACCCTAGAAACTGACCTCAGAGACTTCCACTCCACAACAGCCTTGACCTTCTCAGAATCAACGAAAATGCCCTCAGCTGTAACAACATGGCCTAGAAAAGCAACATTCTCAAGGCAAAACTTGCACTTGCTGAACTTGACGTATAGCTGATGAGATTTCAACCTCCCAAGCACAACTCTCAGGTGCTGCTCATGCTCTTCGGCTGACTTGGAATAAACGAGGATATCATCAATGAAAACCACCACGAACTTATCCAGCTCAGCCATGAACACCTTATTCATCATGTTCATGAAGTAGGCAGGGGCATTTGTGAGTCCAAAAGAAACGACCAGGAACTCATAAGACCCATACCTCGTCACGAACGAAGTCTTCGGAATATCAGAAGGTCGAATCTTCATCTGGTGATACCCCGATCTTAAATCAATCGAGGAAAAGAACTTCGCACCCTTCAACTGATCAAACAGATCATCGATCCTCGACAAAGGGTACTTGTTCTTTATCGTCACCTCGTTCAAAGAACGATAGTCAACGCACATGCGCATTGACCCATCCTTCTTCTTCACGAACAGCACTGGAGCTCCCCACGGTGAAGCACTCGGCCGAATAAACCCTTTACTCAAAAGCTCATCAATGTGCTCCTTAAGTAAAGCAAGCTCATCAGAAGACATCCGGTACGACCGCTTGGCAATCGGCGCGGTACCAGGAAGAAGATCGATCACGAACTCAACATCTCGATCTAGAGGATGTCCCGGCAACTCATCGGGAAATACCTCTGGAAACTCTCGAACAACAGGAATCTGCTCCAAAGATAACTCCTGCAAGCTGCAAACTGAAGGTGGAACTCTGGATGCTCTAGGAGCACACACCACTCGAACACCGTGGTGGTTGACCAAAGACACAACCCTCTCAGCACAAGTGATGACTCTCTGGTGCCTCGCTAGCCAATCCATCCCCAAGATAACATCAATGTCACATGAGGGAACGACGATGAGATCGGCTAGAAAAACCACACCCTCTATCAAGATCCGAACACCTCTACACTCAACACGACTCTTGTAGACTTCAAGAGGTGAAGTGGTAAGTGTAGGTATAGCTAAGAGTGAGGTAGGAAGACTGTGTGTGGACGCAAACGCAGACACAAACGGATACATAGCCCCCGAATCGAACAAAACCGTCGCTAGGTGCGACTGAACCAAAAACTCACCAACGACGACGTCGGGCGCCTCCTGAGCCTCCTCCACCGAGATGTGGTTCAGGCGGCTGCGCGTCACGCTTGGCTGAGCAGCGCCATGGCCCGCTGAACGCACTCCTCGTCCTCCTGACTGGAGCGGTGGCCTAGCGGGAGTGGCAAACTGAACACCACCTCCCCCAGGTCCCTGCTGCTGGCGCCTCGGACACTGAAACGCCATGTGACCCTCAACTGCTATGAAGGAGTCTAGGAGTAATCAACTTATATTGTTTATGAGTAACTTCCCCTAGACCCGTGCTTGACGTAAAGACACTAGATGCAATGCATGAAATGCACATGAATGCACAAACAAAAGTATAACATACATGCTCATGAAGAAGGACTAAAAAAGAAATTCCCTTATCACATTTGAATCCCCTCGCAAGCTTGTTCACAATGACCCTTATCTCCTAGCCTTGAACACCCCGTGAACATTCTTTCCAAGCTTTCCATGATCATTGCTATCTTGAAAGGGTTTGATGACAGTTCTACAGAACGAGAAGAACAACAAAACAAAGCAAACACAAGCAAATAAGTATATACAAATGAAATGCTAAGCTTTAGAGGTTACTCAAGTGAAGTCCGAAAGATCAAGAATGTTGAGGTCTCCTCTTAGCCTGTTGAAATTCATCTCATCAAAGGGCTTTGTAAATATGTCGGCCAATTGATCATTTGTCATCACACTTATAAGTTTGATATCTTTCTTGACAATATGATCCTTTATAAAGTGATGCTTGACCTCAATATGTTTAGCATGCCCATGATCACTCTTATGAAGTACCATATTGATCACACTTTCACTATCACAATAAAGAGGAATTTGATTGTATACCAATCCATAGTCCATGAGAGTTTGCTTCATGTAAAGAAGTTGAGCACAACAAGCACTGGCTACCATATACTCCGCTTCGGCCGTTGAAAGAGCCACGGCATTTTGCTTCTTAGAGCTCCAAGCAACCAATGATCTCCTAAGAAATTGACATCCATCGGAGGTACTCTTTCTACTCACTTTGCAACCGGCAAAGTCCAAATCGGAGTAGCCAACAAGATCAAAACCTTCATCCTTTGGATACCAAAGGCCCATAGTAGGTGTATACTTGAGATACCTAAGAATACTTTTGACAGCCTAGAGATGAGATTCTTTAGGGTTAGCTTGATAACGAGCACATAAGCATATACTAAACATAATATCCCGGTGAGAAGTGGTAAAATGTAATAGAGAACCAATCATAGATTGATATAACTTTTTATCAACCGATTTACCACTCTCATCCGAGACAAGAATACTGTTTGTGGCCATTGGAGTTTTGATTGGCTTTGAATCCTCTATTCCGAAGCGCTTGAGGAGATTTCTTGTGTAATTCTCTTGATAGATGAACGTCCCATTCTTCATTTGCTTGACTTAGAATCCTAGGAACAAATGGAGCTCATGGACATCTCAAATTCTTCTGCCATTAGATCACGAAATTCGGCATTATAAGCTTCATTGGAGGAACCAAAGATAATATCATCTATATATATTTGACAAATAAAAAGATCATCATCAACATGTTTAGTAAAGAGAGTGTTATCAATACTCCCTATTTTGAAGCTTTTGTCGGTGAGAAAATCTCTTAGCCGCTCCTACCAGACCCTTGGTGCTTGCTTGAGACCATACAATGCCTTCTTCAGCTGGAAGACGTGATCGAGATGCTTGGGATCCTTGAAGCCGAGTGGTTGTCCAACATAAACCTGCTCATTAATATAGCCGTTAAAGAATGCGCTCTTCACATCCATTTGATATAATTTGAAGCTAAAATGTGAAGCATAAGCGGACAAGGTCCGAATAGACTCAAGTCAAGCCATAGGAGCGAATGTCTCATCAAAGTCCACCCCTTCCTCTTGAGAATAACCCTTAGCAACGAGTCTTGCTTTGTTCTTCACAACATTCCCGTTCTCATCTTGCTTGTTCTTGAAGATCCACTTGGCACCAATAATGTTCTTGTCCTTTGGCCTCTTCACCAATTCCCACACTTGATTTCGCTCGAAGTTGTTGAGCTCCTCTTGCATAGCCAACATCCATTTGCGATCTTCCACCGCTTCATCGATGTTCATAGGCTTCAACAAAGACATAAAAGAGAAATTCTCAAAAGCAAACTTAGCCACATCATCACTATTAATATCATTAGTATAATTCGGTTTATATTGATTTTTCCTAGTCTTTAACCCTTGAGAAGGACTCCCAATGATCAAGTCACTTCTGTGAGCTCGAAGAATGAGTTTGTGCCTCTTTGGAGCCTCTTGTTGTAGTGCTTGCAGTGGAGAGACATCTTGTGCATCTTGTATGGCTTATTCTTTGGAGATGACAGTGTCTTATAGATGGAGCGGAGAACTGCAATGTTCTTCAATTCTTGATGTCATTGTTAGACATGGTGGTGTACCACTTGATGTAGGCGATCCTTGATAGCTTCGGGTAGAAGGCACTTGAGGTGGTTCTCTTGGTGCATCTTTCACGTTGCCTCCTCCAAGGGTTCATCATCATCTACATCACAACTATAAGATTCTTTGTTCTTTTGAGAACCATTAGTTTCATCAAATTGCACGTCATATGATTCCTCAACAAATCTGGTAGTTGTATTGAAAACACAATAAGCTTTAGAGTTACCGAAATACCCGCGGTCCTCTTCTCAAACTTATCAAGCCTCTTCCTCTTTTTGAAGATGTAGCATTTGCATCCAAAGACTCGGAAATAACCCATATTTAGCTTCCTTCACACCAATAACTCATAAGGAGTCTTCTTCAAGAGACGATGTAGATAAACACGGTTTAAAGTATAGCATGCCATGTTGATAGCTTCAGCCTAAAACCTCTCCGAAGTCCCATATTCATCCAGCATAGCTCTAGTTAGAGTGATGAGAGTCCTAAACAAATCATATTCACTTTATCATTCACATTCTTACTATGATGTGACACAGTGAACAAGTGGTACTTGTTACTGTGAGGGACAGTGATTATAATCAATTTACATCCGGTTGAAGAAACTTGAATTACACGACACGTATGCGCTTCCCAGAAGCCGCACGTGGCAACCTTTCATGCAATCCATAGGGCCGGTCCGATAAGCCTACATCTCCCGAGAACATGGTCCCCATGCAATAGCTCTCAGAGTCGATCCATATCCAGCCCCAAGTCTCTCTCAACACCAAACTAAAGAGAGGTAGGGTTCGTCCAACCACTACAGTATTGAGCTACATCGGTTTTCTGGGTTCCATATATTTAGTATATAACCGGTACTATTCAAACTTGCTCAACGGAGCCACACTCGATTGATCCTTAACTGACACAGATAGGGCTACCACCGTGAAGGCTCGGTCTTCTCAAACCATCCTATATATCACCCCTATTGATCTCCAATTCATCTCTTCATATGATAAAAATAAACCAACTTATCGTCTCATGTCATCCTTTCGAACCAAGGGTAGTAACCTATAGCTCGCGAGTGAAGTTTCCATTCACTCAAACTTCTACCGTTAATTAAGACTCGTAGCTTAGCTCTACATTGAGCTACCTGGACCAATATACTTAACATAAGTAAGATACCTATCATGTAATCTATGGCTTCAAAACTCCTAAAACCTAATGCACAGTACATTAACCATACACAGTGATAACATATAAAAAGATTAAAATAAAGTTAATACACCGGGGCTTGCCTTGGGTTTGTTGAAGGTTAGCACAAGCAAGAGAATGATCAGCAGCAACAGTGGCAGCAATTCTAGTTGGGGCCCGCCTTCAATATCGTTTCCTCTATGCCTGAGATGATATGCAAATAAGAAAATTCTTATATCTTATAATTATCTTATCTTATAATTATCTCATGCTATGCCATGCCAATGTGATGATATGCCATGCAAAAATATGATCATTGTCAGTATGCTAATGATTTGATGATCTCAAATTTATCAATGTGCTGATTATAGTTGTATACTACATGATCCTAATTAATTAGAATGAGGAAACCACTCCTAAATCCCTTTACTATGGTTCTGGAAGGCATAAGTCAACATTTTACTAGAAAATTAAATCAACTAATTTCTGATCAAATTGTACAATTTATGGGCAACAGGTTGATTTATAATGAATTAAATAGCATCTATGAGCAATAAATTACTTATAATTAATCTACAAGCCTATAAATTCTAAATAATTCTAGGATAACACTAATTAATGAAGAGAGTGTAAATATAGAGTTTTCATATTTTATGAATGCATGAAAATGGAGATATGCACTTATGCATATTGCACATTATTTAATTAATATAAATATTGCTAATGCAAAAAATGCAATTTTATAGTTCTAAAATATTCTACATGATGAGAGGATTTCAACTCGAATTTCTGGAGATTTGATAAACAATTGGATTTCGAAATTAATTAAATCCCAGCTTTTCCTGGGGCCGGCCACATGCATGGCCATAGAGTCGCCCACAGGGGATCCAGCGTAGCCACATGGGATCCCGAGCGAGCTCAACGAGCCGGCCATGGCAGCAGACGGTCGGCGAGCGGCGCCGCCTCGCCGGAAGTGCCTGGCCGGCAACGCCGGCGGCGGTTCTTTGCACCACCACGTGCTGCACGACACGGGGAACTGAAAATGAGGTCGTCAACCAGTGGCTCTCACTGAAGGGGGCTGGCGGCGACAAGCGGCGGCGGGACAGCTTCGGCGGCACGGTTACGGCGACTTGGTTGACGAGGACCTGGAATTATTGGTCCTAGACCTTCGCCGGAGAGTGGAGAAGAGCGGCACAGATGACGTCGGCGTCAGAAATGGCCGGAGAGGGTTGTCAACGTGGAGACCCCTTTAGTTCCGGCGATGGCAATGACGGACGCCCACTTTCCTGCACAGAGGCCCGCGGATTTGGTCGATTAAGAGCTCAGGAACTGCACCAGGTCCGGAGGATGATCTATATCCAAGGAATCGAAGAGAGACTCGCCAAATCCATGGATTTCTTGAAGACGGACCAATGGAATCGATGAGGCTCGATCCGGAGAAAAACTCGAAATCCAGTTGATCTAGCCGAGGAAGGAGATCGAGGTGGGGGAAAGCTTGAGCACAGGGCAGCGGTACAGCTCGACGAAGGAGGGAGTGAGAGAGAGTGGAATGGGAGAGAGGAGAATGGGGTGCGTGCGTGCTCCTAGAGGAAGAAACGTATACAGAGGGCAGGCGTGTGGCTTCTGGAGGATGGAATAGGTAGTCAAGGGAGGCAGACGTGTAGGGTCCATAAGGCTGCAATGGTCCAACTGCTCTTAACACTTGGATTAAATTGAAACTCCGTAGTATGCACCTGTAACAAGCATAGGATTTTTCAAAGGAACATGGAAGATATGAAATTTAGAAAATGGTTAATTGATAAGGAGACTTGAAAATTTGTTGAAAATCAGAAAATTCTACTTTGTTTTGTGGTATAGAAGAAATATTTCCTGATCTCTGAACAAATTGAAACTTGGGCTAATAGTTGTTAATCTTGTGGCCTCCACGCTAACCAACATGCACAGATTGATTCGAAAGGAACTCGAAGATATTAAATTTGAAATTTGTTAACCGATAAGAATACTTGAAAAAAAAATCAGCTGAGAGCAGATGTCAAGCTTAATGCTCAAGTATTTTGGGGACTGACAAAGGAAGAGCAAATGGTGGGATCTACAATATAAATCACATACACGTGTTTCCTCTAAGGGAGGTGGAAGATATAGAATTTTGAATATGGTTAACCGTTAAGAAGACTTTAGAATCTGCTGAAAAACAGGTCACTTAACCAAATTCGGAGGTCTTGAGGAAATACCTCTCGAATTTCTAACAATTTGAAACTTTGCAGATAGGTAGAACAGGAATAGCTAAGCATCTCTCTTCTTGGAGTCGAATGCAACTTCAAAATAGATTGAATTCTACAGAACTTTGAAAACAGCTAGGTGTTTAGAAATGGAATTTCAATGCGGTCCTTTTTGAGTTGGATAAAAGTTATTAAACCTTTACCATTCTTCAACCTAAGATCAATTTGAATCCACTACTTTTTTTACCATATTTTAACCACTTTTGTTGTTTAAAGTTTGAATGCTCATTTTGATTTCAAATTAAATTCAAATTTGAATTATTACGGGATTTTCTTGAATATCTTTGAAACTTGAATTTAACTTTTGAATTGTTCATGTAATTTTTTCCTTGACTTTGAGAAACTCAAGATGTTACAACAAAGGACGATCCCAAGACTAGGAAGTTTCGAGCGTTGAAGGATCAAGGGTAAAGAGTAGCTAGATAGTCCATAGAAATACTGATACTATTAAGTGGGATCAAGTCATTCGTCTCCTATCATACAAGTGTTAGAGGGTGTGAATGCTCCTTAGATATCTTAGAAAGCACTGAAGATGGCAGAGTAAGAGAAGTCGAAGACCGAAGCTCAAGTCCAGCTGAAGATGCAGTCACCAGACAGTCTGGTGAGGTCACCGGATAGTCCGATGAGCCTGGGAGGAGCCAGTTCAGAGAGAGGTGCTCTCTGGAGTTGAGGTGGAGCAGTCATCGAATAGTCCAATGGTGCAGTGATCGGACAGTCCAATGAGCCAGAAGCTGAAGTCCAGAAGAGGTGTCTCTGAAAGTCCTAAAGAGAAGGTAACCGGACAGTACGGTGAAGGTATGCAACAGACAGTCTGGTGTCACATGAAATGGATTCCAGAGAGAGTATTTTTCTAGTCTGCGAGAAGGCAAGTCACTAGACAGTCTAGTGGAAGCAGTCATTGGACAATTCGATGATTAGATAAAGCAAACAACTTTATGATATCACATTCCAACAGTTGTTTCTTGGCTTGAAGCCTATTTAAATTGTGGAGAGGGACGTTTTGCTGTGCGCCTGAGGTTTGAATTGCTGGAGAAAACTTGTGAGAGGCCAAGAGACACCACCAAGAGAGCACAAGACAAGATTGAAGATCTTTGGTGCTAATACGAGAGTGTTAGGGAGCATTCATACACTTTTTATAGCTTGTGGGTCTTGAGAGGAATAATCTTTGCCTATTAATCTTGGTCTGATAGCCTAGATCGACTACGAGTCAGTGTTTGAGCTTCCGAAAAGATTGCAGAAGACGACGCCAAGTTGGTACGTAGTTTCGGGTCCCTCACTCGAAAGAGACACTAAGAGTGAGCGCCTGAGCTTTAGAAGCTTGCTCTAGCGTTTGGGTATTATGTGCGACAGCCGGGCCGCCAGTGTCTTCACTCTAGGAGTGAAGCCTACCCCTGTAAGCGTCGTTCCAGAAACAACGGAAGGAAGTAAGACTCCATAAGAAGTGGTTCAATGAGTATTAAAGAAAGGCGTCTACCTTTTCAAACCTCAGAAAAAATCGCTAAGTATTCTCTTACTCTCTCTTTATTTTCTGCACTTCATTTTGAGTAGAGTTGCTAGGGTGCTTTGTGATTACTCTTGGTGGCTATCGTTCTTGTGCTTGCTTGTTGCCTTTAGTTTCCACTAGCATTGTTAGGAGTTTTGGCCTACTAGAATTGCATAAGGCTGCTCTTGTTTGATTTAGTCTCATAGTTTAAGTTCGTAGCGAATTTAGTTTTATAAGTCTATCGATTCAACCTCCCTTCTCGATGTTCTTGATCCTTACAAGAGCGACATCAATGGAGCATGGCAGTGTCTAGCCGCGATTGAGCGTAGGAGGGTGCGATGCAACGAGGTGAGCACGCGGCACAGCGGCAATGGCGACAGAGCGATGCGACTCGACGGTTTCGACAGTGACCAGAGAGGGCAGCGAGGGGATGCAGAAGTGAGTTGACGCGACGCGCTGGTGCTGAGATTTGGTGCTAGGCACAATGATGAAGGCCACCATGACGGCGACAGGGCATGGCTTCGACCTGTGCCGGTGGCGTGCATAGGGTGCGACGTGACCCGACGAGGGCTTTGCACGGAAGAGGAAGGGTGTGGGCATGCGCGGATGGGACTGGAAAGGGAGAAACGAGGGGAGGCGCAGGGCTAGCTGAGGCAGCGGCATGTGCTGCGCCAGGGAGAGAGGAGGAGAGAGAGGTAGAAGAAAGATGAATAGGAGCTGGGCTGGGCCTGCGTGCGGGAGAAAGAGGTCTGGGAGAGAGGAGGAGAGGAGCTGAGGCAGCGGCATGCGAGCCGGACTGGGCTTCATTGCGACCTGGGCCAAGGATGGCCAAGGGAGGAAAGAGGCAAGGGCGGCCTGGCGCGATGGGTCGGAAGAGGAGCGGGCCACGCGGGTGAGAATGAGGTGCGGTTGGGCCGAGTGGAGAAAAGAAGGATAGGCCGGGCCAAGTTGGAAGGGAGAAGAAAGGAGAGGGGTGAAGAGATCTGGACCAGAAGAGATTTGAATATTTTCAGGATTCAAATAAGATTTCACTTTGATTAAAATTCAAGTCAATTCAAAATCAGGTGAACTCCGGAAAATAAAAGTCAAATAAATCTAGTAAATAAACTAAACTAAAAGTGAAGAAAACAAGCACTTAATCAAATTCAAAATTTTATAAATTTCGAAATTCCCAATTTTAGAAAGTTTTAACTTAGATGATTTTGGATTTTGAAAATTTTAGTTAGCATTTTTTTGTTAGAAAATTTAGATTCCGAATTTTTAAATTAAGTCAAATTTTGTGCCGTTAAACTAATCGGGCCCTGTCTGGCTGTCTCTACGGTTTATGTGACCGCTTCTTATAACCATTTCGTGGTTTGACCAACTTTTTAAAGAAACATGGCCGTTGGCACTTGTGAGATTTATCATTGATTTGACCAATGATAAACCTTCTAATACAACAACATGCTTCAAACTGCAAACGTATAAGCCAAGAAGGAGTTTTCCTTATAACAATTATCACATATGGAGTTAATTGCAGCTTTCACCTTAGTACTCGATGGCTTGTTAATTCCATCAGATGGAGATATTGATTTTATTATATTGTTTTCATCAAAGTCTGTGGTAGAGGTTCGCAAGCTACTGCATGGCCTCCCGCGCGTCAGGATAGCTGTGAACAGCTAAAAATCAGGGTGACAAGAGTGTCCGATAAGCTTTTTTAAATCAGTGTCCAGGCCCAAGCCGGACTGTCCGGCTTCACAAATATAATCACGATCCTCGTTTGCCAGCACCCTGGACTTGCTAACTCTTTCAGTTTGGAGGGCTCCGTGTGCCCTGCACCGCAGCGCCTGGCAGAGTGGGTGGAGTAGCTCTGACAGAAAAAGGTACAACGTCTGACATTAGTAAATACGACCCGACCTCGAAAGCTCGAGTTCTCCTTGCACCTGTTGCGCGGCAATTGCATCCTGAGATGCCTCGGGATGGGCTTCTTTAATCTCACCGGAGGCCTTCGTCACCTATTGACATCGGACGTCAGCGTCACGTTTGGCTCTCTCGAGACCCTCACCCTCGTGGGGTGCACATTTGACGGAGTCAACCTGGCTGCCATAACCATGAACTGCTCTGCTCAGGAAAAGCTTCTCATTTGGGGGTCGCACCTGACCACGGGAGTCAGTGGACAAGGGCTCACAATCATCTCAAATCTAAGAGAACTCGAGCTGTGGTGGTGCAGGGCCACCACACTGAATATCGACATGCCACTGCTAAATAGATTGTCCCTACAACACGCTAGCGCATCGCCGAAGGCAAGAAAGCTTGGGTTGAAACTCATTTAGCATCATTTCACCAAGCCTTGCACGAACTCCTATTTGTCAACCTGGACTGCCTGCTTCTAACTTTCAACAGCGACATAACTTACAATATAGCCTATATTACTTGCAATCCTAGAATCTTCAAGTTTTTCTAATTTATTCAACATCTTCACAATCCAATGTGACGTGATACGTGTAAGGTCAATCGGAGGAGGATGCTTGTTCTATTCTATGTAAAAAGGCTTTCAGTTTCTCTAGAAATGTTTAGCACAGACCAAAAACATACATTCATCTCACTATGTGAAGGATGGCGCATCTATGCAACCTTACAGTTCAAGTGAAAATTATGGTTGAAGCTATTGTCCCTTTTTGTTTTGATGATACAAATACTAATAATCACTGATTGTTTCAGTGCCATTGAGTCGGCTTGGTCACGGGGGCAGTCCTGGCCTAGACCCATTAGAAGTACCTATCTTAAAATTGCAAATTAGAGAAAATATCACATATCATTTACTCTAAAAAAATATTATTTTAGTACATAACATTTTATTATATATATCTTAAATACATATTGATTGTTATAACATTTCATCATATCTAATTTAATATTATTTATAGACTTAAAATTATCAGAATAATAAACTATAAAACACATTTATAGTTGTTGTACTTTATCTCCAAAGTTTCTATATAATCGGGTTTAAAAAAAAACCCTGTAAGTTTGAAACTAAACCAGGAGTTAGATAAGGAGCAGTTCACTATTCATAAGAAATAAAGGTAAGAAGCAATATACGCCAAGTTATATATATATCTCTAAAATAAAGATTATATAAATTTTTTATATAAATACATTGTAGTTAAAAATATCTTGAAAATCGTAAATTACTCTAATTTATTAACATTCTGGAATGATATTTTTTTG
>BCLG01001843.1:72178-92347 GCA_001602295.1 Zoysia matrella
TTTTTTACTATCTCCAATAACCAAGAACATCCCTTAATCCTTTTCCAGAAAGAATTGAACCTCCCTTATAGTGCTGATTAAGTAGTCCCACAAAAGCAAAAGTAAATAATATCATAGAACATACTCCCGCTGTCCTAGAATTAGTGTCATTTTAGAATTTTAGATATCAACATTTGACCATTCATCTTATTAAAATTATGAAAATATTATTTATTCTATTGTAAACTATTTTAGTATTAGAAATAGTTTAATCATGACTTGCTTATTTTTATTTACAATTTTTTTTTAATAAGATGAATGATCAAATGTTGATTTCTAAAAGTAAAAAATTACACTTGTTTATGACAGGGAGTACTAAGTTTAATTAAACCAGAAGTTACTAAGTTTCATCATAACAGAAGGAATTAACTTATTAGATGTGCCTATCACGAAGCAAGCTAGAACAAGACGGAAGGATCTCACATTAGCTATCGGCTAAGCATATCTTGGTTAAAAGAGAGAACATATATGGATGATTAAATTAATAAGGGAATTTGATCCCTTAAACTGAACAAGATGGACAGATCTCCTTTGCGCCCCTCATAATAAGCACAAAGTCGCTTTCCGGCTGCCTTGCGAACCTGCACGCGTACCAAACCGTGACTTGACACCTCTCTCTAAGTCGTGTTGCCAGTATATTTCACATTATTTAATCTGTGATTCCTTGCATGAACCTATATGCGTAGTCTTCGTGACAGAAATATGATGCTATTCTTAACCAATGCTCCTAATTAGTAGCTACTAGCTTAATAAAAGAGCTAATTAGCTAGGGCTGTAACTTTTGGAAAATTTCTGCTTCATTCGCTAATCGCTGCAGCCCTCGTCCAACAACTCCATGAACCCATGCACGTGCAGACTAGATTCGTTTTTGACAATGCTTTGCATGGGCATGCAGAGAGCAAGCTGCAGTGTGTATATATGTTTCTCCCTCCTTATTTGAACGCCGGTGTCTCAGCCTAGCTCTCTCAAGTACGAATACAACAATGCTAACTTGTACAAGCAAGTTCAACGATTAATATAATTAAGCTGTTCACGCTGACTTATGATGTTCTCCCTCCGGTTTTAATTTATTAAATCGTTAACTTTTAACATTAATTTTGACTATTTATTTTATTTAAAAAATTTATTTTAATATGTAAAATTATTAGTCATGTATTAAATTCCACTAATGACAAAGTAATAACAAACTTGTACACATTTAGACAAATTTTTTTGAATAAAACGACGGTCAAAATTGATGTTAAAAATCAATAGTATCAATATTTTAAAATTGAAGAGAGTAGCAGCAGGCCGATTCAAATCCAGCATACGTTGAACGTCTCCATTGTCAAATGCATAAAGCGTTATCATGTTGTTCATCACCACAAGATGGCCGGTTTCTTTGCCCAACTTGATCTTTGCATGCCAAAACGTGTGTTTGTATGCTTGATTTGCTACGCAGTTACGTGCGTCGCAAAACACACCCGTGAGAATTTTTGTTCGTTCCCTTCCATGTAAGTCATGGGCCCGAATGATCCATGGCATCCATCGCACACAGTTGATCCATGCCATGCACGACCAGCATAACAGCATTCACTGGAAACCTCCATGGCATCGGTTCAATCACCTTTTCATACATAGCTTCGAATTCCTTTCAGTTTTGGTAGATATACACTAGTACCAACTTTCAGTCTTGACCTGCAGTAAGCTTGTTGCTTGTATGTAATTACCGGCTATTAAACAAACAGCACCGGATTACACGGCGCGCCCAATGAATGGCCGGTCAAAAAGGGTAGACAGGATCGCCGCGATTAATCATACAAAGCTGCCGCCTAACCGCGCGACCATGCATGCACAAAGCGCACCGCCTTCCGTACCCAACCCTAACGAGTAAGCTGAAGCTCATAACCTGTGTCTTGCCCGCGCACGCGTGTGTTCCGGGTCGGTCTCCAACTTCTCCTATAAATAGACCACCGATATCGCAGCACCTTATCTCATAGCAACCAGCCAGCTGAATCGTCTTGCAGCTAGCTAGCTGATTGCGATAATTGAGCTTAGCTTGAGAGAGAAAGAGTGTGTGACAGCTAGCAATGGCGAGAGGGAAGATGTCCTTTCTTGCCTCTCTGTTTGGCTTCAGGAAGCAGTGCTGCGGCAAGAACAGGAAGAGCAGCCGTCGCAGAGGTACAAACCCTGCACTAGGGTTCGACCCAGCGACGACGACGAGTACTACGGCCGTCATTGGTACGCGGAGCCCAACATCAATACGCGGGCCTCCGAGTACATCGAGAAGGTGCACCGTGGATTGCTCGCCGGCGAACATGCGGACGGATAGGCTGGCGTCTGCGCGTGCATTTCAAGTGTCGATCTCTTTGTTAGTAAGTCCTTGAATAAGCAGAACTTATTGTGCAACTGTTGTGTTTAAGTGTGGTTGTTAATTTTCGCGATTAAGTATGGTTGTTAATTGATTGTTGAATTAGTTGTTTTATCATTTGTACATGCAATTGGACTATATCTAGTGTCGCATAGACCTTTTCCTCGGCATCATGCAACAGATAGCTTCTTTGACTCGCTTGTGGTTCTTGCCATCTGGCTGCTGTGGTTGAAGCATAAGGACCATGTTTCCAGGCAACGTCAGGTGCTTCTGCATGTGTTAGTGGATCGTTTCTGAGAGCAAGCTACCTGGTGGAATCGAGCGGGCTTGTCCCCTTGGTCGTAGTTGGTTTATGTGTAATTAGCGATAGGTTTTGTTTCGGGTGTGCCTTTAGGCGCCCTGTGGTAGTTGTGTGACCGGCAGGATCGTTGCGTTGTCTTTGTTTTCTTTCTATCCTCTTAATACAATACATGTCACACATGTTTCTTGAAAAAAATTCATGATTCCTTTTGCTTGCTCTGGATTATTTTAATATACCAATTGAAAATGGCTACGTTCACTTCAGCTTATTTGTCAGGAGATGGGGCTGCCACTGCAGCCGAAAGCAGAAAAATGACGAGCTACAGAAGCTACAGCCACTGCAGTACCCTCAAAATTTTGAGTCGGAAATAATAAACTTTTCTTGCGATTTTTTTCTTTATACACCCTTCTTCTATTTTATTTTATCGGAAAAACCTCATATAATGAATAGATTCAAAAAGGAAAAATTTCAAATTTAAAATTTGAATCTTGATAAGTTCTTGAGTGGAATTTTCTTTTTTGGATTTATCGAAATTTATTCAAAATTATTTGAATTTATTCGGAGTTGCTTTGCTTTAAAAAAAAAAGCCAAAATCTCCTCGTGGGCCGCCTTTTGGCCCAGCCCCACCGTCCCGCCTCCCCGCCTCGGCCCAGCCGCACCGCTCCCCCTCCCCCCTTTTTCCCTAGCTGGGCCGCGTGCCCTTGGCCCACTTAGCGCGCTCGCAACCCTGCGTGACGGACGGCCCGCTCGGGGAAGCGTCTTCTTTCCTGAGCCGTTGCCACACCACGCCACGCCCGGTGCGCCCTGCTCTGACGAGCCTCGTCCCGTCTCGTCGCTGCACAAGCTCGATGTCATGTCTCCCCCATCCCGTCTCGTCTCGTCGCGTCGCTTCCAGCCGCGCGAGCTTGACGTAAACAGCTTCCGACGTGTCGCTGTCGCTCGACGGAGACCGGCCGAATGACGGAGCTTCGCCCATGCTGCCTGCTCCTGCGCGTCACCCACAGTGCCTAACTCACGTCTCGCCATCGCGTCGCACAGGAGGGCCGCGCCCATGCCGAGTACATGCCGCCACTAACTTCGCCTTGACTGGTCGCTGCTGCACTCCGCTTCACCGGCTACCTCACCGCCTATAAAAGGCTCCCGAGCAGCACCTCGACCCCACCATGCTCCCGCTACCGCCAATAGGTCGATCTGTCACTTTCTCTCGTCCAATTTTGAGTTCTCCCCTCCGACCCCCGTAGCTGCCGCGCCGCCAAATTCCTCGCCGTCGGTCACCGGAGTGCCGATCCGACCGTTGCCACGGCACCACCACCACCCGCACTACCTCCCTAGCACATTAGCACGGCCGCTCTGTTCTTATTGGAGCCTCGCACCGAGCGCCACCGCACGTCGCTGCCTCCCTCTTGCCGCTGGGCACCGCCGCACAGTCTCCGGCCGCGCCATCCTCACGCACGAGTTCACAACACCCACGTGCTGCTTCTGGCACACCGCGAGAGCGGAATGGCGCCTCAAAGCACCTAGGCGTCGTGGGATCGTACTGCCCACCGGTATAGCCCTCTGGTTTTTATAATTCCCCGTCTGTGTGTGGGTCCTAGGGAGTAGACATGGATGACCTAAACCCACGGTCTGACTACGAGAATGTGCTATCGCGTCATCGGTGGTATGAAAAACACCGAGAGATGACCCCTGTTTGCATCTTGAGACGGACTTTGTGGACACTTTAGTGTGTATTGGAGTGAACGTTATGCGACTCTGTTGATCAAAAGGAGCATAGCCTGTGGGTACAGTGTACAATCTCTGCAGAGTGTATAATTTATCCGGAATGGCCGTTGTCACGGTATTGACACACTACAGCTTGAGCTCACAATAATTAGTCTTGACCACTTCTTTGATGGTGTGAGTGAGTATAGCTACCCGTGTTTTGAAAAGTGTCTGGCTGAGATAGTGGAGGCTCATCTAGTTAAAATTTAGAAACTGGCGAAAAAGGTGACTACTCCTTCAGGTCCAACCCTTAAAATACTGATAGAGTGAGGACACTTCAATCTCCGTTTTAAAACTCATATGTGAGAAGCCTGCATAAAAACACTTTTCACTAAAAAAAACCATAGCCCCTCCTTGTCGGCCTGGTAAGCATGAAATCAGCTAAGTACGGGGTTAAGACTTGCTGAGTACTTTTGTGCTCACCTTTGCCCATGTCGCTCAGATGAAGAAAAAGATGATGCCGGTCTCGATGGCGAAGAGTAGGACTGTTTTGTGCGTAAGTTTGCCTGTGGTTTTTGCTTCTTGTCATTCCCTTTTATGTAATGACTGTGTGAGCTTGTCTGGTGCACCTCGTTGGCTTGTAATGTAAGACTTGATGTAAGACTCTATTTGTGACAATATATGTAATATTATTGGTATGTGCTATGTATCCACGATATACGTGCGTGCCGACTACTGATCTAGAGATTGTTACGGTGCTCACGGAATATCCCAGAAATAAAGTATGACAGCCACTGCCAGCAAAAAGAAGTGGAATCAAAAATATGGTCAAAAGCTCAGCATGGTACTCTGAGATATTATAAAAGTGGTAGTTTAATTAGGAGTACCTGATCTTAGTTTAAATGGTTTAGGTAGTAAACAATCTGAAATTTAATTTTATTTGGATATGGTTAACTAACAAGCAAATTAAGTGGAAATGTGTGTATTAAAACTTATCATCAAAATTGGATGTAACCAAACATTTAAAAATATTCATAGACAAGTATAAAAAGTAGCAATATTAAAATTTATTAAGAACTATGTAAAATTAAATTCTCATTTTACTCAAAATCATATTCTTTTTATAAATTCCAATGTTAGTTGGAACATACTGACTACTAAATTTTTATTTCGAATAAGAGCCCATGATACTAACAATTGAGAGAAACATATTAGAACGTTTATTTTTTTAAAAAAAAAGGCTTCCAAACATAACTGGCTGCCGGACTTGGCAACCTCCATTGTTGTAACGAACAACGTATACTTATTTTTTAAAGGATAAAGTCTAATTTACTTCTCTCAAATATAGTCAAAGTCTAAATAACCCTTTAAATTATGATTTAGATTATTTTACCTCGCTAAAATGTGATTTTGGGTCAATTTACCACCTCGTACAATTTGTCTTTTTTAATTCTTCTTACACAAGCATAATCTTAAGATGAACTTTATAAAATAATAAAACACATCATAACACATATTAGAAAAATATATCTTAAATTTTTTATCATTCTTTTGTATATAGTTTTGTATTCCAAAAATTAATTTACTATTAAATATATTTTCCTATAAAAATAATGACAAAAAAATTATAATTATTTTTTAATGTGTTATGATGTTCTTTTTATTATGTCGTAAAGTTTAATCTTAAAATTATGCTTGTGTATTGAGAAACAAATAAGATAAATTGTATAAGGGGATAAATTGACCTAAAATCACGTTTTGACGAGATAAAATAGACCAAAACATAGATTATGCAGTTATTTGGACTCTGGCTAAACTTAAGATAGTAAGGGCATGTTTGTTTCAGCTTTTCAGGCTGGCTTTTCTAGCTGAAAAGCTGAAATCTGACAAGTTGAAACAAATAAGGTTATGAAAAGCTGGTTTTTAGAATGCTGAAAGCAAGCTTATGAGGAAATAAACTAAAAGCTGAAAAGCGCATCCAGAGCTGTTTTTCTGGCTTTTAGTGTGCAAAGAAGCTAAGTATATATTGCAAAATCTAACAGTCACTACTTATTAGCCAGCTTTTCAACTAGTCACCAGCCAGCTTTTGTAAAAGCTAAAAAGCTCTAGCTCAAACAAAGATGCCCTAAATTGGACTTTATCATTTTTTTAATGTACCAAGAATTAATGACAAGAAGTCAGTACCGATATATAAGCGTAATTTACAATTTAAACATATATTCTAATTCGAAATTTTTTAGCTCAAACAATCTCTAATGCATACGCAAACTTTCCAGTAAGGAGTGCGACAACAAAGCTACTTTGTTTGGACATTGTTTCTGCTTCGCGGAGTCCACACTTGCCAAGCGCAAAATTAATGGCGGCAAGGGTAACGGACACACGTCACACACGCATAGAAAAAGCTCTGTGATGCTCGGTACTCAGAATCAGAGAGGTCTCATTTCCACTGCTCCGATCTGTAAGTCGCTTTCTGCTTGCTGCTGCCTAACGCGCGCACGTATACACTGAACCCACGACTTGACATTATCTCTGTATTGTTAGCTGATTGCCAGCATCACGTTTATTAATTTGCGATAATATGAGCCCTCGCTATTCATTGCAAGTACATCCTCCGGTTCTAAAATATTGTGTCACATCCAAAAATCATAAACCAAGAAAATGAGGTTTTTAAAATTTATCTTGTGAACCTAGCTTTTCTAGGCTCTTTTAAAAAATTTCAAAAATGAAACTACACTAGAACAACATAGCTAAAAGGAAAATTTCAAAATTTAAAACTAGATTTTTGCCAAGCGCTTGATTTTACGGATTTCTTGCTTTTGTTCTTGGAGTTTAATTGCTTGCTTTTGTGGAGTTGGAATTTTTTCCCTAAGCCTTAGCAAAATAGGAAAAGTTTGAAATTCCCGCGCGGGCCAAAACCACCGCTGGGCCGGCCTGCCCCTTTCCACAGCCCAGTCCACGCGCGCGCCCCTGCCCCTTCTACCTCGGCGCGCCCCCACCGAGCAACGCTTGGGCGCCACCTGGCTGACGCCGTTGGCCATGCCGTGCCGTACGCTACCCAACGGCCAACAGACATCGTCGTCTTGCCGCCTCTCCGGCCAGCCGCGCACCCACAGACTCCCACGAGCGGTTTGGGCAAAACCGCGCGACCACGCGAGACCGTCGCCGGACGCCATAGAACAGCTGCACCGCGCCTGCGCAGGACTCGTCCGACGGCGCGGTAGCACCCCTCGTAGCTGCCATCGCCCGAAGAGACGCCGTCAAACAGAATCCGCCTCACTCGCCCTGTCCCATCGGAATTCAATTCTGGCTCAATGACTCCTCGCACCGCCAGTCGGGCCGTGGAACGCCGCGATGCCGCACTGGCCGCACCTCACGCACCGGCTTACCCTGACGCTCCACCAGCTTGCCACGAAGCGAACCCGCTAGCCTCCGGTCGGCCAGTGGCTGAACGCCACCTTCAATGCAAAGCTCGCTGCGATAGAACCGATCAGAGCCAATTCAGAGCACCACCTCGCCGCGCCGGCTATAAAAAGCCTCCACTGCTGCTCGTGCGCGCTCTTCACGCCGTCGCCCGTTTCCCAGGTCTCCTCCCCCTCGCATCCTTTTAGATTCAAGCGGCAATTTTAGCTTTCCCCCGTTGTCTTCCTCATGGCCGACCTCCGCACACCACCGGCGTCAGCCCAAATTGGACCTCTGTTTGCTCCCCACGGTCACCCTAGAGCACCGCCAGCTTGCAAGGAAGCTTGTCAAGCGTATCAAGCAGCCGCCAAGCACCCCTCTTGGCCGCTTGGCATGCTCCACCTCCGGCTGACTGCCGGGCCACAGTGCCGGCTCTCCAGGCACCAGCGCTGGCCCGGGCGAGGCCATGGGCACAACCCCTGCGCCCCGGGGATGCCCTCACGCCTAAGAGAGGGATTGCCCCGGCAACCCCTTGCTCCCTCCACCTGAGCCGTCGTCGGCACTCGCGTGACTCATGGTGCAGGCCGCCTTGGCGCCGCCCCAGGGCAATTGGAGGGCGTCACAATGCCCCTGGAGCTCGTGCGCCACCCCATGCTCATCGAGAGGCCGCGAGTTGGAGCCATTCGCCACCACGTCGGCGTGGCCACCCCGTGCGCCCCAGGTGCCGAACCTCCACCGTGTCGGCTCGCCGCTGACCACGACGAACACGTCACTCACACCCCACCTGCACCACGCGCACCTGAGGCATCGCCTCGCACACGCATGCACAGTCTTTGGCCGGCCGGCAGCAGCCCTGACAGAGCAACGCCCTGGCCGCACCACCTGTGCGCGCGCTGGGCAGGGTGCACCCATAGCGCGTCCAAAACGCGGCCTCGCCACCTCCGCCGTTCCGGCTCGCCGCCAGCCACAGCGAGCCCGCACTGCCATCCTCGCACTAGGCACACCAGAGGCATTGCCACGCACATGCACGCACGGCCCCTGGCCGCGCCACCCGCGCGCTCGCAGGACAGGGCGCTTGAGCACTCCCGGAACGCGCCAGGACGCGTCAAAGCGCGCCCATAACGCGTCGGGACGTGCCAGATCGCGCCGGAGAGCACCAGAGCGCGCCTAGAGCGAGCTCGAAACGCGCCAGAGCGTGCTCAGGCCACAACACGCCCAGGACAGAGGGTGCGGCCTTGGTCTCTGACCAATGGGCCGCATGACCCAACGAGCCGGTCGCACGCACGCACACACGCACATTCACGCCGAGTTCTACACCCGGTTTCCATGTCCATGGATATGTAACCTTGGATACAACCACGAACCCGTGTCCACGGTCAAGGACACGTCACCGTTTCCATGTCCATGGATACGTAACAGTTCACATGTCCACGTGTCCACGCACGGACACGTCCCAGTTCACGTGTCCACATGTCTACAAACACGTCACAATTTACGTGTCCACAGACATGGGCACATCACAGTTCACGTGTCCACAGACAGGTCATAGTTCACAAGCCCACATGCCCACAGACACATCACAGTTCACGTGTTCACGTGTCTGCGGACACATCACAGTTCACGAGTCCACAGACACGCACATGCCCCAGTTCATGTGTCCATAGAGAATTTCTCGATTCTGGGTACCCATGTGTCCAAAGGCCGCGGACACAGGTCGAACTATGTATCCACGGAGAAATTCCCTGACTCTGGACACCCGTGTGTCTAGGGGCCATGGACATAGAGCGAACCATGTGTCCACGCAGTTTTTCTACAGTCCATCACAGCCACCTTGTTGGCCACATTGCAGCCACATCTTAGCTCTGAGAACAACCCCAAACCTACCATTAGAACCATCATCACGAGCACTACCATCCTAGGATATCTAAACTCCATGTTTCTGATTGGTGCTTGCTTTATTTGAGTTTTGTAGCTTTTTCTTTTAGTAGGCTTATTGTGGTTGTTGTTTGTAGCTGAAGAAGAGCTCGAAGAGCTTGAGTACGAAGGAGAGCTTGAGGACGCCATTCAAGGCAAGTTCTAACACCCCTTTGAATCATATTGAACTCATGTTTTATTACCACACCAGTAGAGCCCGATGCTTGCATTTATTTCATAAAATGTGTTAAAACGTTGTGTAGCTTTATACCCACTTGCTGCTTGGTATTTATATTAATATCAGTTACTTGTTGTAGTTAATATGAATTACCACCTTGTTAGCTGATTGACGACACGCCCTTGTTAACTATAGGATTTCCATCGCTATATTCTTTTAACAATGAAAAGTTGCCTTGTATTAGAATACTTAGGACCCCAATTGTGGTGCCTCGCACCGCCACACTGTACACCAAATACCTTCAAATGTGTTAAAAAGTGAGTTTGGTGGTGTGAGTAAAATAAATGGGGTGGGATTAGTGCAACAGGTGATAGGTAAAGATGGGTGATTTTGGTCGTGGGGTAGGGCTCATAAGAGGCGATGGTGATAGATGTGTAGGCTCTGGTTTGGTCCACCTGCCGTGGACGAGCACGCCACCCCTGTCATATAAAGACTGGTTCGTTAGTGCTTGACTTAGCAATTGCGTGCAACCACAGAACCCGACTAGGGGGGACTTATCCCTGCTTTGTAGGTAATCCACATTGAGCCACTAGGAGGTCGGCGGGATACAAGAGGACAGGAGAAGCGAGTGAGATAACTCGCTGTCTGACTTTCGACTATATAATTGCCCGTGTCATAGGACCGTAAGCCCACAGATATAGCCTCTGGTTTGGTAATACCCGACGTAGTAGAGGACCAGAAAAAGACATGGCGGTGATAAATCTCCACAATCCAGCTCTGAAAATATACTGTCGCATCATCGAGAGGGTGAAACCTCGACGGATAGCCTCTGTGTACATCTTGGATGGAATCTGTGGAAGCCTATGTAGTTGTGGGGTAAATGTTTTGCATCTCTGTTGATCAGAAGGAGCATAACCTGTAGGTACAGTGTACAACCTCTGCAGAGTGTAAAAACCTTTTTGGATAGGCCATTGTTACGGTATTGATATGCTAATGTTCCACTACCATACGATTAGTTTTCTATGACATCCTTGGTGTGTGAGTGGGTGTTGGCGTCCGTGTTTTTGTAATATGCTGGATGTGTGCCTAGGGCCTGCATAGATGCGAGTACTCGACTAAAATTTGGAAATTGTTGGAAGGAGTGAAAACCTTCCTCAGGTCCACCCTACTAAAAGATGATAAAAATTGTTTTTTTTCTTGTTTGAAACTATTCCATTAGGAAGTACTTGCATAAAAAACCTGCTTTCTGCAAAACTAAACCTCAAACCTTTTCTTTCTCTGCCTTTCGCATACCTTGCCTATCCATACGGTTAGGACTTGCTAAGCACTTTTGTACTCAACCCTCCCTTTGCTGTTGTTGTTCAGAGGATGAAGAAGATGAGGAAGACGCCGACTTTGAAGAGTATAATTCTCGCCCTTCGCTCAAGTGTTGCCTGTGGTTTAGTAGTAGTCGTCGTGTAGGTGTGATGTTTGAATAAGAGTTGTTGTGCTGACTTGTTGGTTGTAATATAAGTTATGTTCGTTAGACTTTTTCGAAGGCGTGTAGTACTTCGGACCTGTATGTGTAATAATATCACATTGTTTTTAATATACGTACCAACTACTAGCACTACCGGAAACCAGATGTTTGTCGAGTGCTAGGTGGTTTGCCGAGTGCAATCCTTCAGGCACTCGGCAAAAAACCTTTTGCCGGGAGCTACGCGAAAAACACTCGGCAAAATAAAAGCACTCGGCAAACTTTTTTGTTTGCTGAGTTTTTTTTTTCACTCGGCAAACAAGGTATTCTACACTCGGCAAACAATCTTTGCCGAGTGTTTTTAGTTTTACACTTGGCAAACAAGAAAAATCTGATTTTTCAAAGCACATTTTGGAGCAGCAAATTAATTCAAATGAAAAAGTTTTCAACTACAAAGTTGTATAACTTTTCAAGATGTACAACTTTTATTTTGGTCATTTTTACATTGACAAAGTGATAGTAACATTTTTCGTAAAATCTACATTTTTCATATAGTTCTATGAAACTAAAAGAAAGATATATAAGATTTTTGAACATTATTACTACCACTATGTCGAATGAACAAATAATCAAAATAAAATATGTAGATCTTGAAAAGTTATACAACTTTGTAGTTGAACACTTTTTAATTTAAATTAATTTCCTGCTTCAAAACATGGTTTAAAAATCGGATCTTATTTGCCGAGTGTAAAACAAAAACACTCGGCAAAGATTTTGTTTGCCGAAGGCAAAAAAACACTCGACAAAAATGTTTTTTAAATTTAAATTTTTCAAACGACCTCAGATGGAGAACCAGCAAAAATAAAAGTTCTAGATCTCAAAAAATTATGAAACTTTATTGTTGACAACTTTTTGATTTGAAATCATGTTGTTATCCAAAACTACGTTTGAATTTCTTAAATTTGAAATTCAAATTTTGTAAAAGACCTCGGATGGAGAAACTACCAAAATAAAAATTGTAGATCTCAAAAAGTTATGAAACTTTATAGTTGAAAACTTTTTGATTTAAATTCATTTAAGGCCTCAAACAAGCAATTTACACTCAGTTTAGTATAATTTGTGTGGAACCAAAATAGAATCTAAACACAAGTGACAGTGTGATGAAGTGGTTAGAGGGGGGTGCGAGCGAGTGGGAGGTCGCAGGTTTGAATTCTGCCGACCGCGACTAGGTGCTTTGCAAAAAATGCCACGATCGATCAGTGCGAAAAATGTTGTAACCAGCCGGTGGGGGCCTCTTTTGATTAAAAAAAATTGCTTTTTTCGAGTTTTTTCCGGTTTAAATTTTGCTAAGTGATTTCTTTTTTGCTGAGTGTCGATACAGCACTCGGCAAAAGGTTTGTCGAGTGAAAAGCAGTTGGCAAATAGCTGTTTGCCGTCACAAACTAAGCCGAGTGAGCTTTGCCTGTAAACATTCAGTTTTCGGTAGTGTGGTCCAGGAATTGGTACAGGAGGCACAAGTACTCACCTTCATGGAAGGGGTCCTTACATATTGATTGATTTTTAACATCAACTTCGATCATTCGTTTTATTAAAAAATTTGTTCAAATGTGAAAAATAATTAGTCATGTTTTAAATACCACTATTTATCATATTTTTGTAATAAGATGAATAGTTAAAGTTAATGTTAAAGTTAATAGTGTTAATTTTTTAAAACCAAAGGAAGTAATTACTGACTGGCTGCTACATCAAGGGTGGACATGAATAAAGAAGGTGCGACTTTTTGGACATTTCTGCCGCGCTGCAGCCAACAGAAGTTCGTCTTGCCAAATTTAAAGCAAAACTCCAGGAATCCCACGGCAAGCTCGCGCGATGCTTCCTTGACTCTCTTGCGGTGAAGGGAAAGAGAGACCAAGCGACGAAAGTTTGGGTATCTGGTATCTAATAGTACTACTTTCAACGCTGAGACATCAAGTCTGAAGCTGAACAGTTCTTTCTGATTTGTCATTGCAAAGATTCTATTCCTACCATTTAAGCAGTTATTGATCATATTAAACAAAGATAAAGTCTAATTTACTCCCCTCGAGTATAGCCAAATTTCAAATAACTCAATAAACTATGTTTTAGTTAATTTTACCCCATCAAAACATAATTTTGGATTAATTTACCCTCTCATGCAATTTGCCTTTTTTAATTCTTCGTACACAAGCGTATCTTAAAATAAAACTTTATGAGATGATAAAGCACATTATAACACATATTAAAAAAAATACATCTTAAAACTTTTACCATTATTTTGCATATAGTTTTGTATCCCAAAGTTTAATTTAATCTTAAATTACTCTCTCTATAAAAATAGTGACAAAAAAATTGTAATCATTTTTTAAATATGTATTATTATGTGCTTTATCATCTTGTAATGTTTGATCTTATGATTTTTATGTTTGTGTATTAAGAAAAAAAAAGACACATGGCATGAGGGGGGTAAATTGCCTTAAAATCACGTTTTGATGAGGTAAAATAAACAAAAACAAAGTTTAGGAGGTTATTTAGACTTTGGATATATTTGAGAGGAGTAAATTAGATTTTATCCAAATATTAAATTATTGTCTTTGTAAAAATATTTATAAAAAATTATAATCATTTTTAAATATGTAGTATTATGTGTTTTATCATTCGTAAAGTTTTATCTTATTAAGAAACAAAAAGACAAATTGCATGAAAGGGGAAATTGATCTAAAATCACGTTTTGATAGGGTAAAATAAA
Source organism: Zoysia matrella (assembly GCA_001602295.1). Lineage (NCBI taxonomy): Eukaryota > Viridiplantae > Streptophyta > Magnoliopsida > Poales > Poaceae > Zoysia > Zoysia matrella. The sequence goes on from BCLG01001843.1 coordinate 86,281, forward strand.
CTAAAATATAGTTTAGAGAATTATTTAGACTTTAACTATATCTGAGAGGAGTAAATTGAACTTCATCCTATAAACAAACTCGTGCATAAACTTCCCCTTATACAATAATCACTCATTTGTGTAAGCAGTTCAGATTGACTCCTTGACTCCCTTGCAGCCAACAAAACAGAAGTTCGTCTTGCCAAATTTGATGCTTCCTTGACTCCCTTGCAGCGCAAGGAATCCCACAGTAACTAGCTAAGTTAACTCGATGCTTCCTTACTCTTTTGCAGTGCAGGAAAGGGAGACCGGGAAGGGAGACCAAGTGACGAAAGTTTGTGTTTCTGGTATCTATCAGTACTACTTTCAACGCTGAGACATCCTGTCTGAAGCTGAACAATTCTCACTTAATTGTTGTCACTAGAACAATTGAATCATACTAATAGAATATTAAAAAATTCAAAAGTGTAAATTCAAAAATTGAAAAAATTCGTTCATGTGGAGCCTCATTTTCTTTCATTAAACCTAAGTAATGAGGACATTTGCTACAGCAGACAAAAATCAATAATTTCATGAGAAATTAAGGGGGAAAAATCCAAAAAACTCAGAGTAGCCTACATGAACCATATTATTCTTCGGCCAATTTTTGCATGGGAGTGAATGTGCCAAAAAATAGTCCAAATGATGGGAAAATCAGTCCAGTTGGCCTGGGTGGGAAAATTGGCCCAGGTGAGTGAAATGCAATAAGACCCGCTCTGTTTGGGTTAGTCGGATGCTTATAAAAAATTGTGGCACGTCTACTCGGATCCTCCAGACGTGCCTAAACGGACCTTGTGTGGCTGCCCACGGTTTACGTGACCGCTTATTATAACCATTTCATATTTTATTTTCATAGTTCGACCAATGGTTTAAACAAACATGCTTCAATCTGCAATCGCAATCATATAAGCTAAGAAGTAGTTTTTCTTTCTAAAAAAATCACAAATGTAGTAAATTGCAGCTTTCACGTTGATATTCGTTGATGGCCTGTTGAAATTTACAACAATCGCTTCGTTTGGAACATGTTTTACATCATGATTTATTTTGTTTACAAGAGTGGCTATGATGTCTCATCAGTTAAGACTCTGATTCACTAATGGAGTTACATGAGATGACATTTGTAAAAGTAGCAATCTTTACCAAAAAAGAAATACTCTATGTTTACCAATTGTTTCTACTGTGGGTAGCAGGGTTGGCAACGTGGGAGAAAAAACCAGCATAACATCCTTGGATTGTTTATTCAAACAAACCAAACAATGTTAATTCCATCAGATTGAGATATAAATTTTATTATATCGTTCTCATCAAAGTCTGTGGTAGAGATTCGCAAGCTACTACCACTACTAGAAACGATAACTTTCTCTGCCATCAAAAAACATAGGGAAAAGTACTTTAATCGTAGGAAATGTTATTTCCCTACAAATTTTCGTAGGTAAAAGATCGTCGGAAAGCCGTAGGGAACCCATAGTTTCGTAGGGACATCTCTTTCCCCACCGTTTCAACTTCGTAGGGAAACTTGAAGCGCCACCGTGCCAGCGGCTACCCGCCTCGTCGCTGACGCTGCTCCACTGCAGTCCCGTGCCGCTCGCGCCGCCGCCGCTGCAGTAGCTCCGCCGCTCCGCTCGTGCGCTTCGCCGCTCCACCTGCCCGCGCCGCCGATGCTGCTCCGCCGCATCTCCAGGCCACCACCACCACCTGCGTCGCCCTCTACCCGCGTGCATCACCGCCGATGAAGTCACTCCGCCCGTCGCGCCGCCGCTCCGTTTGTGCACACCGCTGCTGCGTCGCCTCGTCTTCGGGCCACCACCACCTGCAGCGTCGCCCTCTGCCCACATGCGTCGACACCGCCCGTGCCTCCGTCGCCCCTCTATGCTGCCCGCTCACGGCTCCGCCGCGTCACCACTGCCGCCGCCGTCGCCTTCTTGCCACACTGCCACGCCGCCCCTGCCGTCGTCGCCCCACTGCGCCTCCACTGCAGCCACCTGCCGCTGCCGTCCATCTCCCCGTCACCCCTGTCGTCTAAGACTCTGAGAGGTGTGTGACTAGGGAGAGAGGAGAAGAGTAGGAGAAAATTATTTGAAACGTACTCGCGGGATGATGGTTTCCCCACAAGCCAACTAAAATCGTAGAGAAAGAGGTGTTTTCCCTACGGTTTGTAACCACAATCAAAGGGGAACTATCTTTCTCTACATTCCCAAAAAAAGTAGGGAAAGAAATTTTTTTTAGGGTCTGTTTGTTTCACCAGAATTGAGATGAATTGAATCAAATTCTAAAATCTGATGTGTTTGGCAACCGATGGAATTGAAATGTCTAATTCAACCTATTTCAACGGCTGCCTATTTTTGATTCCGATCTAATACGGCTGAAATCCGTGAAAACATCTCATCTCCTCACTCTATCCATCCACCATCCTCGCTCGCCTCCACGAACAACAGCACCGCCACCACGCCCCAGGAGAGATCTTCGCTGCTCGCCGTCCATGCTTCCCTCCCACAACAGCGCGCCACCGCGACTTGAGAAGGATCCGCACGGCTCCGTCGTCTCTGCTGGCCTCCCACAACAGCACCGCCACTGCGCCGAGGGAGGGATCGGCACGGCTCCGTCAACCTCGCTACCCATCCTCAGGGACGTCTCCGGCGTGGTGCCGCCATCGCAGATGACGACGCTGCTGCTTGGCCCGTCGTCCTTAGGAAGACCATGTTGTTTCTCGCCCTCAACGGCAAGTTGGACGCGGTGCTCATGTCCAACGGCGAGATCACCTACAACTGATTCGCCCTCGATGAGTTCGTGCTGCAGAAGATGGTGGCGTACATCAGCTAGACGCCCGTGCTCATCAACGAGACCAATGCAATACGGCATTTGTACAAGCTACGTTTGTTGTGAAGTTTACATCGCTTTTTATTAACATGTCACCAGGCCACTTTGATTGAATCTAGACTACTTGATTTTGCTTGTTGCATGTTCGTTGTTCAATTTTCATGAATCTAGATGTTCCGTTCTTCAACTAATTCTGTTTTTTATTGTTTAGATGGTTTATGGTTTCTTTTTGTCATCCAGATGTTCATGAACCTTTTTTTTTTTTTTTGAGTGGGCTGAACGCTGAGATCTTGTGAGTGTAATTTCATATTTTTTACTAGTTATTTTCAATAATATAACGTTTTTCTGTTCTTTTTTAGCGAGTAAGCAGAGCACAAACAATGCATTTTGAACCCATGCTCTACTAATTTCTGAGGAAAGTTCCCAAACAACCACTTGAATTCAATTCTGAGAATTAATTTCTAGACGTAGTCAAACAATAATTATGGAAATGAATCAATTTCCAGCAGATTCAATTCCAAACAAATCAATTCTGTAGAAACTAATTCCTAAAAACCAATTCATTTCCATGAAACCAAACAACCCCTTAGGGAAAAGGGAGAATTCTAGTAGTGTACCTGGCCACCCGTGCATCATCCAAGAGATGGGTGAGACGGTAGAGGATGGAAACGCCATCAGTCTGGCGCTTCGCAGCAGGGCTGGAGACGACGGTGCTAGAATTCGGGACCGAGACATATTTGTTCTTTACGCGCCCCGCCTCAAAAGCTCTCTACAAAGCATTGAAGGACTCACCACTGGTCTTACATCATGTGGAACTAGTCGCCGCTGCCGACGACATTATGACACAGCTGTGGAACCTCGCCGCCATGCAGTACGACTTCACGAATATAATCTAGATCCTCATTTGCCGGCACTTTGGACCTGCTATCTCTTTCAATTTTGAGGACTTCGTGTGCCCTGCACCAGAGCACCTAGCAAATTAAGTGGGTGAGGAAGCTCTGTTAGAAGAAGGTACAACAGCAATGCTATACCTACAAACAAAATCTTACAAACTAGTTACGCACTACTCACACAAGAAACTATTTTGCATGTGTTACGTCCACTGCTCGTATGAATAGTTTGTAAGCAGTTTATAAAATTCGTTTGTAAATAGAGCATTTCTCAATGTACAATGCCTGACATTAGTAAACACGACCCGACCTTAAGAGCTCGAGTTCTCCCTGCACCTGCTGCGTAGCAATTGCGTCCTGAGATGCCTCGCGCTAGGCTTCTTTGATCTCACTGAAGGCCTTCATCACCAAATATTGACAGGGGACGCCGGCGTCACGTTCGACTCTCTCGAGACCCTCACCCTCTCGGGTTGCACATTTGACGGAGTCGACCTGTCTGTCATCACCATGAACTGCTCTGCTCTGAAAAAGCTTTTCATCTGGGGGTCACACCTGATCGCGGGAGTCAGTGGACAAGGGCTTACAATCATCTCAAACCTAAGAGTACTTGATTTGTGGCCGTGCAGGGCCACAACACTGAATATCAACACACCGGTGCTAAATAGATTGGTCCTACAACATGTTAGCCCATCCCCGAATGGCAGGAAAGTTTGGGCTGAAATTCATTTAGCAACATTTCGCCAAGCCTTGCACGAACTACTATTTGTCAACCTGGACTGCCAGCTTCTAACTTTCAATAGCGACATCTAACTTTCAAATGGCTTCATCGGTTTCTACACACTCTGATGGTGAAAGAAGAGTAGGATTAAAAAAGATGGTTATCTCTAAGAAAGTACTTCGCCAAATTCATAAGAAACGAAAGTCATAATCAAACTACATTGGCAGACCTACCTCTTACAATTACAAATTAGAGAAAACATAAAAAATCATTTAATCTAAAAAAATATTATTTTATTACATAAAATTATCTTATCTTAAATATATATCGATTGTTATAACATTCATCATATCCAATTTAATATTATTTTTATACTTAAAATTATCAGAATAATACATTATAAAACACATTATAGCTGCTTTACTTCATTTCCAAAGTTTCTATATATTCAGGTTTTTTTTTAAAAAAAGCCTGTAAGTTTGAAACTAAACTTGGAGTTAGATAAGGAGTAGTTCAATATTCATAAGAAATAAAAGTAAGAAGCAATATATGCCAAATTATATAAATCTACAATAAAGATATCTATAAATCTTTGATATAAATACATTGTAGTTAAAAATATCTTAAAAATCATAAATTACTCTAATCTATCAAAATGCTGAAATCTTTCTATATTAAAGCGCATGCTTTCTCTCCAAAATTACAAAGCCACGTCAGTTAAAATAATGTTAGCCGTTGGATTAAAAATCAACGGTCCACGATGCCTCCGCTCCGCCACGCCCCAGCCGTGGCAACCTCCTCTTCCTACTAACAGTCGCCGCAGTCACCGGCATTGCCGAGATTCGGCACCTGCCCCCCCCCCCCCCCCCCCCCCCCCCCCCCCCCCCCCCCCCCCCCCCCCCGTCGCCAACTACCCCAACACCCTAGAAGACATGGGCGCCAGCGATGACCTATATCTCTTCACGACCCCCTCTCTGTCCTACTGAATCCCACAGTCCCGTCCCCGCCGCCTCACCCTCCGCCAGAGAAGGTCCTCCCCCCACCCTCTTGAGTCAGCTGCTGTGGCCCGCAACCAACATGGTGAACCTCGTCAGCACTGTTGATGCATCCGTGCAGATGCAGCAGACACTCCAAGTTATTCGCCGTCTTTGTGTTCTACTTGGTCAATGGTCATAATCTTCATCCTACTTTGCTAATCCAAGCTTGGGGTTTCCACTATTTCTATTAGAAAAATTTAGGAAGCTTGTGGTTTAGTTCAGAAGTTGAGGAATAAAACTCAACTTGCTTTCAATTTTGCTGAGATGATCCAAATTTATGTATAACTGTGAATTACGTTCAAGACCTGTTTTGTAATGGAAGTGATGGCACCTCAGCATGGTGTTTGATCACCATACTAAGCGAGAAAAAAATTATTAGAAAGCCTAGGATCTTGTCACCTTTGTTTGATCCAGACCAGCTTTTCTGTTGAGTTTTGTCTCATTTCCTAGAAAATAAAAACTTCTGTCCGTTAATTTTTTTTTTTCATTTTTCATTTTTGTGCTCTGCACTTTCTCATTCAATTAAATTTATATGCTGATGCCAAAATTATTTTTGAAAAGAAATCTATGCCATCTTGAAAGCAAAT